>JAGFNQ010007591.1:39464-258993 GCA_024364735.1 Boesenbergia rotunda | reverse complement strand
GAAGCCTGGATTGGTCTCCGGTCGGAAGCGTGGCGGCCCACGTGGAAGATTGGCCCCATCCGGAAGCCTGAAGAGGTGCCCGGTCGGATGCGTGGCGTCCCACGCAGAAGATTGGTTCCCTTTGGAAGCCTGAGACGGCGACTGACCGGAAGCGTCAGCCCACTCGGAAGCCTGGTTTGGGCTCCCAGTCGGAAGCGTGGTGCTCACGTGGAAGATTGGCCCATCCGGAAGCCTAAAGATGTGCCCCGGCGGATGCGTGGCGTCCCACGCAGAAGATTGTTCCCTTTGGAAGCCTGAGTCGGCGACTGACCGGAAGCGTCAGCCCACTCGGAAGCCTGGTTCGGCTCCCAGTCGGAAAGCGTGGCGGCCCACGTGGAAGATTGGTCCATCAGAAGCCTGAAGAGTGTCGGTGATGCGTGGCGTTCCACGTAGAAGATTGCTCCCTTTGGAAGCCTGAGTCGGCGATGACTGAAAGAGTCAGCTCACTCGGAAGCCTGGATTGGCTTCCGGTCGGAAGCGTGGCGGCCCACGTGGAAGATTGGCCCATCCGGAAGCCTGAAGAGGTGCCCGGTCGGATGCGTGGCGTCCCACGCAGAAGATTGGTTCCCTTTGGAAGCCTGAGTCGCGACTGACCGGAAGCGTCAGCCCACTCGGAAGCCTGGTTTGGCTCCCAGTCGGAAGCGTGGCGGCCCATGTGGAAGATTGGCTATCCCGAAGCCTAAAGATGTGCCCGGTCGGATACGTGGCGTCCCACGCAGAAGATTGGTTCCCTTTGGAAGCCTGAGTCGGCGACTGACCGGAAGCGTCAGCCCACTCGGAAGCCTGGTTCGGCTCCCAGTCGGAAGCGTGGCGGCCCACGTGGAAGATTGGTCCATCCAGAAGCCTGAAGAGGTGTCCGGTCGGATGCGTGGCGTTCCACGTAGAAGATTGGCTCCCTTTGGAAGCCTGAGTCGGCGATTGACTGAAAGAGTCAGCCCACTCGGAAGCCTGGATTGGCTCCCGGTCGGAAGCGTGGCGGCCCACGTGGAAGATTGGCCCATCCGGAAGCCTGAAGAGGTGCCCGGTCGGATGCGTGGCGTCCCACGCAGAAGATTGGTTCCCTTTGGAAGCCTGAGTCGGCGACTGACCGGAAGCGTCAGCCCACTCGGAAGCCTGGTTTGGCTCCCAGTCGGAAGCGTGGCGGCCCACGTGGAAGATTGGCCCATCCGGAAGCCTAAAGATGTGCCCGGTCGGATGCGTGGCGTCCCACGCAGAAGATTGGTTCCCTTTGGAAGCCTGAGTCGGCGACTGACCGGAAGCGTCAGCCCACTCGGAAGCCTGGTTCGGCTCCCAGTCGGAAGCGTGGCGGCCCACGTGGAAGATTGATCCATCCAGAAGCCTGAAGAGGTGTCCGGTCGGATGCGTGGCGTTCCACGTAGAAGATTGGCTCCCTTTGGAAGCCTGAGTCCGCGATTGACTGAAAGAGTCAGCCCACTCGGATGCCTGGATTGGCTCCCGGTCGGAAGCGTGGCGGCCCACGTGGAAGATTGGCCCATCCGGAAGCCTGAAGAGGTGCCCGTCGGATGCGTGGCGTCTCACGCAGAAGATTGGTTCCCTTTGGAAGCCTGAGTCGGCGACTGACCGGAAGCGTCAGCCCACTCGGAAGCCTGGTTTGGCTCCCAGTCGGAAGCGTGGCGGCCCACGTGGAAGATTGGCCCATCCGGAAGCCTAAAGATGTGCCCGGTCGGATGCGTGGCGTTTCACGCAGAAGATTGGCTCCCTTCGGAAGCCTGAGTTGGCGACTGACTGGAAGCATCAGCCCACTCGGAAGCCTGGATTGGTTCCCGGTCGGACGCATTCACAATATACGGACGCGTGGCGACCCACGCTCCCTTCAGTCGGGAATAGTTATTCTGCTTACGCAGGACAATGCACGAGGACGTGGCGACCCACGTTCCTCCAGTCAAAATTTTCATCCGCTCGGACATCTTCATCATGTCAATTGCTAGTCGGGGATGCGCGGCGGCCCACACTCCTCCATCATGCTTCGTCCAGCCGGACGGCCTCGTTAAAAAAGAGTCAGGTGCGTGGCGGCCCACGCCCCTCTCGACTGACAATCTCCTTCCGCCCAGACAGGGCAAGCATACACAGCGCCAGCTGTTGAGCATCGTGTTAAGCCGGCCGAATATTAAAAGGGCAAAATCGCTCGGCCACAGAATGGTCGTACCCACTTGTAGTCCAGTCAGTCGGACTGATCGCCTCCTTCGACTAGACTTGAGGGGAAGGCTATTGATCCCGCCCTATCTTTGTCACCGTATGAACAGCCAACGTGGCAACATGGCCTGGCCAACTTCAGGGTCCATGTCATTGTACGGGTAGCCAGCTTGACACACCCTAGCCGGTCCCAGGGTCTATGCCGGCCGGTCGGACTCAAGGCGGCCGGTCAGAATAAATGTAGCGGTTCATCCGGCCGGTCAATCCCGGCCGGCTATCATAAGGTTATTATACCTCGTTTAGTCAGGTACTGCCGCCCAGCCATAGAAGTGCTACACGCCTAATTGTTCGGGTGCATCCGCCCGGCAACTCTTCACATACATAGTCCCCCAGGCTTGCACGCCCGACGCCCACTCGGGCACTCTCTCCCAAAATCACCCAGGGATAACGACAAAATACACCTGCACCAGCTGCAGATAACAGGCTGTTACCACTCGTGTGAACTGACACTCCCTGGCACGCCGTCCTGTCGCGCCGTTGGTGTCAGGCGGCGCCGTTAGTGTCAGGCGGCGCCTGTCAGAGACGTACAGAAACCTGTCTTTGTCCTCGCATAAGACAAACAGTATGCGACAAGAAATGTTGGCTACAAATCGACATAAGCATACAATAGTCCCTGATCCCGTCAGAGAATCCTGACACCAAGTCAGAGAATCCTGACACGGGTCAGACTTGGTCGTTTTCCCCGTCTATATAAGCTCCTCCCCTCCTCATTATCAGGTACGCGCGCAAAGCCTCACGTCTACAGTGCTCCCCTATTTGCTTGTTCACCGGAGTACTGACTTGACCGTCGGAGGGCCTTGCCGGGACGCTTCCCGGCTAGGTTGCTAACGGTCATCTTCTCCAGCAGGTTCAGGTCATCCCGTCGGAGATCCACCAGGCTACTTCTTCTTCCATTCGGTCGGAGGACCCCCCCTCCCACTTGCTGAGTCATTCTGGAGCGAGGACATCCAATCGGCATCCACGTCACTCCTCTCTACATCGTCATCCGATTGCGGCTCCATTTCGCTCGGCGACAGGATCATAGTCAATCACAATTTTTTTTTAAAATTCAGATATTTAATTTTTCAAACTAATTAATTATTGAGGTGACTGATCTGACACTATAAAAATTTCTCACTGACTACTAAATAAATCGAAGAAGTGCATGTATAAACTTATTCTAATGGTCAACGTTCTTGAATCCGTTACACCGATAAAATTTTTCAATACAGATAGTGAACCACATTACTATTCTCATACGTGGTGACTTGTCCAATCTAACATTACTAAAATCAATCGAATAATCCAAGAATCGGACACAAAACTAAATTAATTAATTTTTCTAAATATGGATGACAATGAATCATATTTAGATTCAATTCGATTACATATCCTCTACGCATATATTTATTGGGTATCAGATATTTATTTTTTATATCCATATCATTAAAGTGTCAGATATCTTCTATATTACTAAATTTTCTGATTTCTATTCAATTATTATCTTAAAAACATATAATAGAATTAATGTCATATTAAAAAAATATATAATTAAAAAATAAATTAAGTTAGTGAGCTTAGGAATATTTTTTTTTAATATATACATATTATTTAATCAGATATTGAGTCGGATATTAGATAAGAAATAGTCTTTCTATATTCTTTTTTATTCGAGTCGTTTATCGACGCAAAGAAAATTATCATTCCTATCTCAAATTATTAATCTAAACACCACTTCTTCTTCTTCTTCTTCTTCTTCTTCTTCTTCTTTTTTCCTCTTCTTTTTCTCATATCAAAATCTTTCTCGAGTCTTATATATATTTTCAAAAATTTAGCATGTTTTTTAAATATGTTTTTGCAAAATCACATGCGAGGGCGAAGCCAATGCGAACTAGGGTAGGCCCGAAGTCTCTCAAACGTCTATGATATTCAAGGGTCGGCCCATTTTGAAGTTCTTTAATTGACCTAAGAATAAACTAAGGGCTCTCTTAGTCCCCTTCATATATTTCCATCTAAGTAAACTACTCCTCAATGTTTGCTCACGAAATGTAGCACTTGGCATTTCTTGAGGTAGATATCGCGGTCCAAACTCGGTTCACTCTCGTCGAGGATTTCTTTGATCGACCTCTATAAGCCTTCAAAAGAAGTTGATTCAAGGCGACAATTCAAGGTCATCCGTAACTAGTGTCTAAACATTCCGAACACGAACCCTTTGACACTCAATTTGATCCGAATCCTTACAATAATCGATTGATACTAGTAAATTACAAACTAATGTAGTGTATAGTTTGACTACTCTTTAATTAACGTAAAATAGATCAAAGATAGACCTATAAGTTGAGACTCAGGGTTGAGAGTCGTAAGATTTTATATACATATATATAATTTAGATCGATTGTGTTATGGGTTAGCATCTTCCACGCCATGGAACTAGCATCTTCCATGCCATGGAACTCAATGATTAAGAGCTTTGACCATTGAAGTAGGGGTCTAGGGTTTCGAGAGCCTACCGTTGGATCGACTCAAACTTTGGCTCGATCAAACTTAGCCAACTCAGGTCGTGCAAACACTATAGCAACACACCGAGTAAGTAATATAGCAAATGCACGGCTTCACAAGCCACGACAATTGCACAAAGGCTACGTTTGGTAAGAGTAATGTAATCCGGTCTGTAATGTAATCAAGTTTGTAATGTAATGTAATGTAATCTTGATTACATTGTTATGTTTGGTAATGAGTTGTATGTAATCTTTGATAACCATTACAAGTTGGATTCTTTTGTTTGGTGAGAGGTAATCCATCCTGTAATGTAATCAAAATTGACGACCGACGACCGTCGCCGAGCGGCCGGTGACCATTGACCGGCCGGCGAACGCCACCGACCGCCTACCGCCGACGGCGATCGGCCGGCCGGCGGTGGTCGCCGGCCGCCGGCGGCAACAGCGGCAGCGGCAACGACGGCCGGTCGGCGGCGACCGACGACTGTCGTCGCCCGGCAGACGACTTTACAAGCTGTAATGTAATCCAGATTACGGAGGTTTTGTTTTGTAATCCAGATTACAAATCATCAACCTCTTTTATAATCGAGATTATATTACATTACAATTTTAAAGTGATTCCAAACAAAGGAATCTAACTTGTAATGTAATCTCGATTACATTACAGGGTGGATTACATCCTACCAAATGCAGCCAAAGGAGAATGCAGCAAGAGTATTAGTTTTACATGTTGGATAATATTTCCTGGTTAATCTGTGGGAGATTATAATTGTTGAATTGAAAATATATTCAAAAATATAATTTTCTATCCGTTGAGATGATTGAAGCATATAATCTTAGACTGTCAACTAGAAAAAAGGAGTTATTTGGAAAGCTAAATAGTCTAGATGAGATGTCCAACTGTGTTCGATTGAGATGTCTAACCGAGACCAACTGTGAATATATCGAGGTCTGTGTTTGACGCAATTTTCTTAAAATAGATTCGTCTCCTTCGATTGTGCTTCGTTTGGTTATGTTGGATGTCTATTTTCCAGGATACAATGAAAAACCACGTAGACAACTAAGCACTGGTTGTTTGTGGCGAACTAAATGAATATCCGAACGCTATCATAGATAGATTTGCCGAACGAGTGCATGACAAAGAAAATGACTGAACGAAGGTGGAGAAATTTCTTTTTGCTATTGCATCACTTTGCTCTCAAGGTCACAACCTTCTCTTGTAGAGGTGGCAAAAGGTAATTCGTTCGCCCTCAGTACTCCCGCCCAATGTTCGTAGAATCGCGATCCTACACAGGATCGATTTGGGGTCAGGATCGGATCGGTCAGGATCGGATCGTAAAATCGTACGATTCTAACAAAAACCCTTAAAATGAAAGAATATACAATTTTTATTAACACTATAATGATAATATATAATTTTTATTAACACTATAATGATAATAATCACGTTCAACTTCAAGAATATTCTATTGATTACAAGATGATCCAATTTAATTGTCAACCTATTAGTTAATAGACATCTAAAAACGTATCATTTTAGGAAAAAAATATAACATAATATTATTAATAAAAAACTAACTAAAAATAATTAAATAGATGTTTAAATAATCTTAAAACCCTTAGGAAAAAGATATAACATAATATTATTAATCAAAAACTAACTAAAAATAATTAAATAGATGTTTAAATAATCTTAAAACCCTAAAACTAACTCTGTAAAAGATAAAAAAAATAATAATAAAAAAGACTATCTTCTAAGCTTCTGAAAAGACTTTAAATAATATTTTTTGGGATTCAATCTTAAAACTAACCTGTAGATCTTTGAACGAGTTTCAATTTGATATATTATAGGTCACGTGGTTCAATCCGAGTCAAAAATTATGACCTCTTGAAGCTTTCACCGATCCTGCTCCGATTCTGTCCGATCCTATACGATTCTGTCCGATTCTGTCCGATCCTACCGATCCTGCTGCGATCCTGCTACGAAAAACGATTCTGCGCGATTCTGGATTGATTTGTGGCGTAGGATCGTACAATCCTACGATCCAGGATCGCGATTTTGCAAACTATGCCCCCGCCAACCCATCCCAGGGTCAACATGGTGGAGATAAATCATGGGGGCTATTAGCTCAAATGTTGTGACTAGTGCGTGAGGAGGGCGAGCACACTAGCTTTATTTTGACCCTCATACCTCAAGGTGACAACACCTACAACCTCCTCTTATGCAGCTTCATGCATTCGTTGCATCGAATGATTGAGTAATGACCATTTATTACCTCCAGTTGCTCAATTATCAATAATGATAGTTTCAAATCAACAGTTATAGAAATAATTGATTGATGTATCCGTTTCATTTGAGCAAGCAAAAAGATTTGGTTAGCAAAACATTAGTCCATTTGCAAAATTACCCTGACCGATCCTATATTCGACGTGCAGAAGTCATGCTTATACACGAGTCACCTTACTTCGGTGCAATCCGAGCTTTGAATTTGTATTGTGCATCTACGTATGAGAGAGTATCTCTCCATATATTTATTCACAACTACCATCTTTATGAATCAATATAAATTATTATGTCTTAAAACTCTTAATATACAACTAATTAAAATCTTATTCACAATAAACTCTTTTTACTCTCCACGCTTTTCCATTCACAGTTCTAATATCACAACCCTAGATGCTACAGAATTTGAATGTTGAAAATTTAGATGTGTTTTACAATCTTTAGGTACTACCAAATATTAGAACTAAAATAATAATTAAAATTTAAAAATACAAAATTATAATAACAACAAATTATAATTAGAAAATAAAAATGTTAAAATTTTATTCGAATGGGAAGAGTTGCAAAGTGTTAGAGGAATTAAGAGAATCAGATAGATTTATGGAGATACTATAATAAATAATAGATAGCTTAGTAACGAAATTAGAGATTAAAAGAATGATATATGAGCATGTATAAGAAAATTTAAAATTGTTTAGAATTTTTAAAGTTAATTTAATAATTCGATGTTCATTTTGACCAATATACCCTAAAGATGATTGCCCATGCCCATTTACAAGATAAGTACGTGTGTGCCAAATCTTAATTTTTCATCGTATCCTCCAAGATATAGTTTGATTTGGAACGATGATCGAAGATTATCGATGATGTCTGAACGATAATCGAACATGTATGATCCTGTCGCGAAGTGAGGTGACGATCCCCAGGGTCAGGATGGCTTCTCCCGTGGCACGAGCGGCTGGGGTGGTAATGACCTGGCGGCGCTCCGGCTTAGCTCTACAAAACAACGACCGTTAGTAAACCCGCCGGGGGTTTCCTCGGTCAGGCACTCCGACGATCAAGTCAGTATCCATAGGCGCAATAATGGAATTGAATTGAAATGAGGCAATATGTTAGAGAGCTCACGAGCGTATACCTGCGGTTGGGGGAGTGCTGAGTGTATATATAGCCGGGGGAGCTGACAACCCTTAGCCGTATTGACAAGACAAGAATGTGATAACTGTCAGCTCGTAGAGAACACTTAGGAGTGGCGCGGCATGACCCGGGGTGCTCGAGCATTATGAGAGTACTGGATTGGCAGACTAACCGCAAGAAGTGTCAGAGATGAGCAAGGTGTGCAAAACCCCGCTAGCAGGGTTGTACCTTGGATATAATGACATAGGGGGCGTAGGGGCGACATAGCTCGTACCCCGAGAGTCGACCGGCGTGTCCGAGTGCCAAGGACCGGGTCGGGTAACGATCAGGGAGCGTGGGCAGCCACACGCCCGACTGGTAGAATGAAGGCGCAAGGTACAACCTGAGTCAGGGGTTTGTTGAGTGATGTCTGTTTGATTACGCTAGATATCCAGTTCTCGTGATGATATTGGAGCCTGGGTCGCCACACATCCAATTGTAGTACACGACTTGGATTTAGGTCGGGGAATGATCAGGGAGCGTGGGCAGCCACGCGTCCGCTTGGGTTAGGAGGGGTTGGGAGTCGGCCCGCCCGACCTCATTCGTGGCTAGCTAAACCTTGTCCCGGGGGCTCCCGGTTCGGGACCCCCCCCCCCCCCCCCCCCCCCGATGATATCTTTACTGACCTGTCTACCAAACCCTCATGACGTCAGGCTGGCTAGTGGGATCGACCGACCTATACGTAGGCAGGCCGGGATGAATGCATATATAAATGTCACGCCATTTTTTAAAATTTTTATTAAATTTTTTCTTCAGCAACGTATCATTGCTCAATAATAATAATAATAATAATAAAAATTAAACACTATCACAAGAAAACACCCTAGGCAAAGTGGGACAGGTTGGGTTTGGCTAAACCAGCTCATCCATAAATGGTATCTTTAAATATTCTAGGAATGAGGTGGTGATATGACCACTCCGATTTTTCCCAATTTGTCAGTCTGCCCGTTGTGCGCTTCACTGAAGCAATCAAAGGGCACAGAGTACGTGAGAAGGAGAATATCAAGCTCTCGGTCCGCTTTATAGACGACCTTCCTCTTTTCCCGGGAGGACAGCGATGCTTGATCCCACCGTTACGATCTGAATCGTAACGTGTCGGCCGGGGTCCGGATTCGCCGCCGGCGTCGGCGGCGAAGATTTGCGCAGGGGCGAGGGGAGGAGGTTTGTGATGGGGGTTTTGCGAGAGGTGAAGCGGTGCTGCTTTTGCTCGGGCGGAGGGAGCCTGGATAGAATCAAAGATGGCATTTTTGCCTCCAAAGGTCCCGCCTTGGCGGCTATTTCTGTCGGTGGCGGCGGCGGAGGCGGAGGAAGCGTGAGAGGAACCGGGTTCCTCATCCACCGCAACCTTCTCCTCACGACTCACGCCAACCTCCCGAATGTAGCCGCTGCGGAGGTCGCCGAGGTCTCCCTCTGCCATGGCCGTCTCCCTGCCAGAATTGTTCCTCAAAGGTCAATCACTTTTTCCTCCCGCAATTTAGGTATATGATATGTTTGATGAAATGCATTGATCAAATTTATGGTTAAGAATAAGAAAGATTAGCAAACTTGGTTGAAGGTGGTTCTGTGCTGAAGTTGGAGTGTTCCTTCTCCCAAGTGATCAGTCATGTTAGGCCGAATGAGTTGAGTTGTTACACCCTTTTCAACTTGGTGCCAAAGTTAGGATCATTCTTTCAAACCGCAACCACAATGAGAGGGTATGTTTAAGTCAGAGCGCTCTTTGCTATAATTCTGCGAGGACAAATTCGATCGGCTACTTGGTCGATATTAGTTTTGATCCTCAACTCGTCGATCCGAGTATGCAACTTTTAGGAAAAACTACTTTTCATTCTCTATTTTGAATCAAATTGTTGGTTCATTCTTCAGATTTTCCACTGCTTGGTATAATTACAAAGAATCATGAAGCTTGATTTTCTCTAAATTTAAGAGGAGAAAGGATGAGGATGTTGTGGCATGGAGCTTCGACTTATGCTTTTCGAAATTTCGAGTACTTTCCACATAACATTTTGGATTCACTTTTGAGTATGACTTTATGTTGATAAACTGTCAGTTTCATTTGTAAAGCTTCCTTCTCTAAACATCATTAACTTTCCCTAACTTCATCAGAACCTTTATATTTTATTTGTGTCAAGGCATCTCGAAAGTGAATTGTATTCCATGAATATGATATCTATCTAATGTGATATATGGAATATATGACAAAGGTGGAGTGTGGAGTACTTCTATTGATCAGTCATATCATATAGCCCCACGTCAGACTATATATATATATATATAGAAAAGATCTACAATCAACCCCCAAAAGAAAAGAAGTGAATATGACACATAGTATCTATTTACGTGCCTTCAAATGACCCATCCTCATAATAAGAATGTAGATAACCCTATTCGGGTATGGTCCGGTATGGAATGAACTTATAATCTGATGATTGAGTTGAATGCTAGAAGAGTTGTCATTAAAAAGGTTCAGTTTGTGTCTCAATACATTGATTTTGCTTGATCTGATACATTGTTTCGTATATCTGATAAACACACGTCATTCAATTATTCAAGTCGTCCTGAAATTTATAGAATATAGTATCCTGAGGACAGTACAGCTTAGTATTTAACCGATGATATCTTCACTTATTGTTTACCTTATTTGACACTATATTTATGTGATTTAAGTTACTGTCTTTTGTCATTACTTGAATTAGGTTATTTGTGATCATTCAGTGTCAATCTGTGTTTTAGTGGCTCATTTTGTTTTTATTAAGAAATGAAGTGTTGTAAGATATAACGTGCAAAGTAAGTGCAACCGAATCAGTCTATGTTTCTAACGCACTTAAATTTTTTTCATGTGTCAAAGTTTCCATTTTTTGTTTTAACTTTTTTTTCAGATTCTTTGTTACAAGTTCCATTCTTGATCTGACGATCGTGGGGATCGATACTGTGGATGTCGACTCATCCTCACAGGTGCAGCAACCTCATTACCTGAAAACCTGCTGCAAATCGAGTCTTGAGCTTGGGACTCTAGTTTATGTTCTAGGATTCACAGGTACAGAAGAGCTGGCAATTGGTGAAGGAAAAGTAGTAATTGCTACAGATAACCTCGTAAAATTGTCGACTGATGGGGTCACATGGTTCCCGGGATCTGCTGGTTTTGACATCCAAGGGAATCTAGCTTTTATGGTGTGTGATCCGATGAAACTTGCTTCCTCGCCGACCACAAGATCTTCATCATCTTCATGGAAAAAGGATGTTCCTATGCAATTTGGAATTCCTATCCCGGTCGTTTGCAACTGGCTACATCAGCATTGGGAAGGAAACTTAGATGAGGTTAGCAAGCCAAAATTACCTCTGAGTAGGTTGATGTCGAGTGGACACAGTGAGTCTTCCGGTGCGACTCTAACACTTCACCGGATCTTCAAAGCCAATGAGGAGAATGACAATGCTTCATCGTCGTTGCCAATGGTTCAACACTCTAAATATACTCCTGCATCAAGCAGTTCTATTACCGGAAAGATTTCCTACGACGATAATCCACTGGTGGATCTGCGTTCTACCCAAATTGTAGATCAAGAAATCTTACAGTCTCACAATTCGGTGAAAAGGATTGAAGATGCCCCTTCAAAGGCTCCGAAACCTATACTTTTACCGTTACCTCTTCGACACATGCTCTCTGAGGAAGCTGCCGATGATGATTGTAGACCTACGAACCAATTGAGTAAAAATGGCATTATTGGTCATGATGCTCCTCCGGTTGGTACCTGGCAAAATGACCGCTCCAGTGAGGTGCAGTCCTCTGCATCTCCGATCGATAATACGTTGGAGGATGGGTTTGACAGTGGGGAGGAAACAATGTACTCTGCCGAGACGATGGAAAGTAGAAACATACCGAGTCCATCGGAAACCAAGTACCAAAATGTCGGTAGGAGTCGTAGTTGCGTCGACTATAGCAGATGGAGTTGCGATAAGCAAAACACAGCAGCATTGCAGAAACAGAATACCATAATTCCTGTGAGAAAAACAAGTTCACCGGGGGCGGCATTACTTCCGCGGAATTACGATTACTGCAGCCCGACGGTCTCCTCGAGCATGAAGAAAAGGAACAGCTCGGAGCAGACACCGAAACCTCGTCGGAACACCGTTCAGGTGTCACCGAGGTGGGTGCTCTGATGATTCTTTTCCCAACTTATTGCTTTTATTACTGTATTTGTGCTGACACATTAAGATGGTTTATTGTCAAAGACTGTACATGCGACATTGTTGAGAAATGACTTATCGAATTGGATGGTTCATCTTGTGATAGAACACCATCTCTAACAAATGAATGCTTCATTGTGTCTCCTGATTTCAGAATGACCATTAACCATGGGCAAGTGTATTTTGGTTAAGAAGACGACTAACAGGAGGGTTAGTAAGAACTTCTATAAAGAAATTTAGGGTTGTAAATAAATCGAATGTTACCGGACACACGATATCGGAAGAATGTTTCACTATATATCGTCAATTGGCAATTCACTAACGTTATTCGATAAATGACTCATCGAATTGGATGGTTCATCTTGTTATCGAACACCATCTCTGACAAATGGATGCCTCGCTGTGTCTCCTGATTTCAGAATGACCATTGGCCATGGGCAAGCGTATTTGATTAAAAATACGGCTTAAAGTAGGGTTAGTAAGAACTTCTATATAGAAATTTAGGATTGTAAATGAATCGAATGTTATTAAACGCAATCCCTGAAGAATGTTTCATTAGATATTGGCAATTGACGAATGTATTTTGATTAAAAGGATAACTAATAGTAGGGTTAGCAAGAAGCTCAAACTCACTTAGGGTCGTAAAACAATTGAATATTTAATTTAATAGAAATATATTTATGTTCATTCAATAATAAAAACATATATAAAATTAAAAAATAAACATTAATGATTTTGATATCTATAATAAATTTAATAAATAATTTATGAACAAATTTATTTATTAAATTTTAATTTTATTTTGTAATTTTTTTATTAAATATATATTTTAATATAGTAATCTATAAATTTTTATAATCTTATAAAATAAAACGATAATAAAGGGTGTTTGGGTAAATTTCCCTTATTTCATGGTCATATTTGTCCCCAATTCGAAGCTTCGGAGCTCTCTTCTTGGTGGCCTTCGATTCGCCGTGACGGTCTCTGGGTTTTATCATCCTCCGAACAATCTCCGATGCAGCGGCGCGGCGGAGCTGCGGTCCGGAGGGAGCCCTTGCTGACGAGGGCGGTTAGCGCGGTGTTCTCCTTTGTTCGGATCGCAGAGTTCGAGATCCTCTTCTTCCTATTCTTCGTTATCGCATTCCTAATTTTCAAAGATCTGGTGAGTCTGTGGTCCTACTTAACTACCCTAACTTGTAGCCTCTGTTTCTCCTTACGATCTAAATTGACTCTGGAAAGCTTAGATCTTCGTATTCGTATTCGTATCAGGTCCAGGGTCGGGTTTATCCTTTTCTTCATGTCAAAAGCATGTTTTTCTATGGTTAAATATGTTCAATATTATCTTCCATTTTCACGGCCTAGGATTCCGTTCTACATACAGAAAGAGCAGCTGATTATTGACGACTTAGGTTCCACAAACCTCCTATATCACGACCATAGAGAAACAGATGTACAAGACAAAGATAAGATTTTTTTTATTAAACTTATTTCAAAACAAAAATACTTCTTAGTTATACTGAAACTGTATTTTAATAAAAAGAACAAGAATATTGGAGTATATTTCTTATGGAAACAAGAAAAACATGCTTGATTTAGAAAGGATATATACTGCATTAAAGGAGACAAAAGAAAAACAACAATTGAATGAGATTCAACAAGGGTCTCCAGAAATCTCTAAGCAAGTATAAAGGACCTTGCAAAACCCACATCAAACCACCTCAATGTCTTAAGTATCCATCTTTATGTTATCATCATTTATCATCTTTGTGTTATGGTCAATTATCACCTTTTACATTAGGTGAGCCTGGTAACCAAAACTTCCGTCTACAAAAATGTATCATCTGTTGCATAGGTTGATGCCCCAATAGTAGAATTTCATGGACTGAAGGTCCACCTGAGTGCATGTAGTTCTTGTTAGGACTGGTAGGCGAGCTAGAGGGGGAGGGGTGATTAGCTCGGATCTTTGCTCGATGAAGATTTGTCGCTGCGGAAGACTTGAGCAATGCTAACACCTCGATTTACTTGGTATCCACCTCCTTGAGGTGACTAATCCAAAGATCCACTCTCCTCACTCTCTCAAACACTATGAAAGACTCCTTTGTGGAGGTGGAGAAACCTCGTACAAGCTCTCAAGAAGATACAACAAGAATACAAGCAAATACAAAGAAAATCTTACAAGATTTACAACAATGAGCTCTCTTTGCTTTTCTTGCTTTCTTCTAACTTGGGATCGTCTCTAGAACCTTGGAAATGCAGCAGCACTATGCTCCAAGACTTATCTTGAAATGACGATGAAGGAGGAGAAGAAGTGCGGAAGAAGTCCCGCTTCAACCTGTGTGAAAACCTATATACCCGCGACCTAGGGTTCCCTTAATCGATCACCCAATCGAGTACCACGTCAGACTTAGTCGTTCAACGGCTATTTTTTGAAGCTTAATCGATTAGCCAAGACGATCTTAATCGATTGCTGAATCGATTCAGCACCTCTCTGTGCCTCGCGCAGTTCCGCTGTAATCGATTGCCATCATTACCATCCTCCTTAATTGATTGCTCAATCGATTAAGAAGAGGCTGAATCGATTGCCCAATCATTTACTTGCTTCTGTTCTCGCAACCCAATTCTCCCAATCGATTCATTCCCTTCTTAATCGATCTCTCAATCGATTAAGAGTACTTCTGTTTGCGAGAAATCAACACCAATCGATTACTTAATCGATTGGCCCCAACCCTAACTTGTGTGCATAAGTCTAGGGTTCTTTGCCTAACCCCGGTCAACCGTGACCTGTTAGGATTTCCTCACCAAGTGTCCGATCAAACCTTTGACCGACTTGGATTTTCCCTTGCCTAGTTCCCAGCAAAGACTTAACCTAGTTTCCAACCAGGTTTGCCTAACCCTCTAGTTAAGTCTAGTCTCTCGGTAGACTTCCACCTTGCCAACGTGCGATCTCCCCGATCCACATGGATTTCACCTAGTCCACTAGGTGTACCTAGTCCTATTAGGACTTTTCCCGTGCCAATGTGCATTCTCCCGATCCATCTGACTTTACCTAGTCCACTAGGTGTCTAGTCTCATAGCATTTTTCGTGTCAGTGCGATCTCCTTGATCCACCTGGACTTCATCTAGTCCCACTAGGTGTGCCTAGTCTCACTAGGACTTTTCCCGTGCCAGCGTGCGATCTCCCTGATCCACCTAGACTTCACCTAGTCCCACTAGGTGTGCCTAGTCTACTAGGATTTTTTCCGTGTCAGCGTGTATCTCCCTGATCCACCTGGACTTCACCTAGTCCCACTAGGTGTGCCTAGTCTCACTAGGACTTTTCCCAGTCAAGTCTCCAGTCAACCTTGACCCACTTGACTCACACAATCTTCAAACATCATTGTCAGACATCGAAACTCAAGCTCACCTGAGCCTATTCAAACTAGGTCAACCCTGACCTAACGAAGATTGCACCAACAGGTCTAAACCCTCACCATATGCAAAGCCTTAATTGTGAATATATAAATGCCAACAAGCTGATTTGTAAATCATTTTGAGATGGAATTTTCATCAAACTAAGGTGTTTTGGACAAACAATCTTGATATGTCTCTCTGGTGGAGTTCGCAAACTAAAAAATGTCCAAAATCTTTGATTTTTTCAATCAGAAGTTCCACCTCAAGTTGATTTGGTTTAGGCAAGAAATTTTTTGAAATGTATTCTAGTGTTCTTGACAAGCTCAAAATGGTCAAAATCTTCGATATGCAAATCAGCATGCCCCTGCCAAGTGGTGCATATGAATATTAGTTCAGTAAGTTGTTAATGGTGAAAGGGGCATTTTTTTAATAATGCTTTTTTAAAGTTTGGGAGTAAAATGACAATTTTGGAAGTGTGGGGTATTTCAAAAAATAAAGTACAGGGGTAAAATAAAATTTTAATCTAATTATTGACAAAAAATTTAACAAGCTTAGAACCCTACGTCTATCATGCTTTGAGCAGAAGTACAACTTGAATGTGAGTAACTAAGAAAATAGAGAAGCGAGTGGTCAGCATTTATACAAGTGGCTAAAAGTGAAGAGTAGTCTTGAAATTTACAGCTTTTCCTTCATGCCTGGATCCAACATTTGGTATTCAACATTTTAACATATAGAGTTCCATATACTACAGCTTTTCCTTTATATCTGGATCCAACACTTGGTATACAACTTTTTCACAATCATATTTTTCATAATTCTTTCCATAAGACATCTGTTGTTTAAAAATTATAACAGGCATGCCTCTCAAAAGGGCTATCTTCAAATTACACAGGCAGAAATTTGTACCTACCGATATTTTTTTCTTTTGTACCTACCAATATTTTTTCTTCATGTATTGTATTGTTTCATCGCTGTTGGAATAATATTTTTGCCTAGGTCATTAAAAAAAACAGATGAACATACAATGAAGATGGTAATCTGAAAAACCATTGATTGACTCAAAGAAATAGCATATAGAGATTTTTGGTTATAAGCGGGAACAACAATTTGTGAGAAGTGTAAGGAGATTTATGAGTAATGGGGTGCCTACATCTTCCCTAGTCTAGTTGCTGTAACATCAAGTCGAGAGACATTAAATAAAGGTTTGACATTCAAAGCTTGCATTTCATGGTTGTTATCATTGTTTATATGAGTAAATAATCTAATATAGTGTTGTTGGTTGTGACTTGTGAGCAAACCAACAGTAGAATTTACAATACCTAGTATGGTTTAGAAGAAAAAGTAAATGTAAAATTGTCATCCATGTGTCCTTTTTCATAGTTTCTAAAACGAGTGAATGTATTACTCTTAGATGAGTATTTTCTTTTTTTCGGACCTTTTTCTTTCATTGGGAGGGGAGCAATTGCACATGACGTGAAAAAGATCATATACTTATTCACCTTTTTCATCATTTAAAACATATGAAATTTCTTTTTTGCATACTGAAATTTCTTATTGGTATACATATGCACATTAGAGATTTCTCCCCATTTGAGATTTCTTATTCGTATGTTCTTGTTTTTTATTTAGTATAAATACGCACATTTGAGTCATTTGTTTTATTCATTAATCTTGCGTCTGTGTTTGTAATCCTGTTTAGGAACTTGAATTATCTTAACATGTGTTGGTAATCCTAGCAATATTAGGCACCAAAATAGGTACGTACATTATACATTGCCATTCCTTCTCATTATCTATGTACAAATAGATGATCTAGTTCATACCATTGAATTATCGAGTCTCGGTAGACGATAGGTGTTAGGCAATACTCAGTAGTCCAATAAGAAGTGACGATAGGTGTTAGGCAATATCAGTAGTCCAATAAGAAGTGATATTACTTGAAAAGTACTATACCTCCCAAGTCCCAACTTTTGATCTTGGCAACCATTTCATCTTTACCAGCTTAGTGGCAAGCATCTTCAACCTCCATCTTCTAGTCCTTCATCATGTAAGTCGTCGACAAGATGATGCCTTCAAGTACATCTATGATATTTGAAACTAACCCTGAGAGAACCAAAACACTCCCCAAACCCACACATCAGGTTTGGATGTCTCGTTAGGACCTATCCAGATACTAACAAAGTTGGCTTAGTTTCTCAGTTCCACTCAAATTATGAAAAGTCCCAGACGCGATAAGATCAGATATTGCTCTTGATTGAAAATCTTCATTGTCGCGCAAACCACAAGTTAGTTACGCGCGTGCCTCTGCTGAATCAAGTCTTAACTGCCTACCTGAGTCAAGCAACTCAGAGCTTCTTAGTTTGACTTGTGTCTTCCCATCGAATATGGTTCCTGAGTCATCATGACAGTTTTCTACTTCCTTTTCAGACTTCACGGCCGGAATACAATCAGATCTTCGTTAAGAAGCCCGGCGGCGATGACTTGTGGCCCTTTTAGGAGATGGCTGCTTCTCTGGATTGAACACATCAAAGAAGAACATCAAAATGGTTTCTCTTAAAAAAAACAAAAAGATTAACGAAGTTTTTTCAACCTCGGATGATCGGTTCGGCTTACGAAAGTTTTCCATCGGCGTCAGGATAAATCAGGATACTTGTAAAGAATCATTTTGCAACAGTGATGTCCAAACTTTTTTTTTTTTTGTCATAAGTGATTTGTGTTTCTTTATTTCCTTTCCTGTTTATTTGTAATAAAAATCTGTGGACATGTTTGGCTTTGCACTCATTCAATTGTAACTAACTAGTTTACACATTTTTTTAATTATCATTTTAACGATAATAATAATAATAATAATAATAATAATAATAATAATAATAATTCGGTTGTGGCCGAGAAGGCTTGCCATTAACTGGGCCGGGCCTCCATTTCAAAATGTGCCGGAATCCCCAGGAATCGTCCGACCCGGAATTGAACGCACTCACTCGAAACAAAAACCCTCGAACCTTCCCATTCGCCAATGTTTAATGATCGTTTACCTGGGGGAGCGGAAGCGCTCGCCGGAGTTGCGTTCTCCCCACTACTTACCAGCCTCGAGGTCTGTCTCTCTCCGCCGGCTCCTTGGATCATCCCATTTCGATCCTTCTCTTGTCAATTTTTTCTCTTCTCGCACGGAGATCGGATTTTTTTCTATCCGTCTCGGTAAATTTGTGATTTTTTTTTCTGGTGTGTTCTTTGAAGCAAGTAAGATTCTGGTGGGGAAGACATTTTTCTCTTTGATTCCTTGTTTGTGGATCAAGTTTCTCTCTTTTTGTTACTGGATTTGTATATTCCATTCACGATCGTGATCGGTATCAATGGGGAAGAAGGTGAAAAGTAAAGGGCGGAACCCTCGCAGAGTGCCTCCGCGGGCTTCGTCTGGATCCGTCCAATCTGATCCGAGGGCAAGCGATTCCAAGGAGGATGCGGATGGTGGGGATGTCATGGATGGAGAATCCTGTAGCCACTACAATAAAGAAAGTGTCCAATTGAATCAGGTTCTTCTGGGAATTTCGTCTTCCAATGTTGCATCCGCTTGCGAGGACTGCCGGGATGATTCTCCTGCTAGAATGGGCGGGGGTAAGAAGGGTAAGCCACAGAAAAAGAGGGAGGTGCATCTCTTTTGGATCTGTTTGGATTGTAATCGCTGTTTTTGTGGGGGAGCAGTGAATGATTCGGTGCCTTACGGCCATGCCCGCAGGCATTCGAAGCAGGAGCACCATAATCTCATGGTGAGATTGGACAAGCCCAGCAGCGGCTGGTGCTTCTCATGCAATCTAGCGATCCATATTGAGTTGCCAAACGTCTTGGATGATGCAGGAGAGACTAAATCAGTTGGAGATGATAAGAGGGTTGAAGGTTTAGAGCCTGAACCTTTGACCTTGCAGGATGGAAAGGGGTATGTGATAAGAGGGTTATCGAATCTAGGAAACACTTGTTTCTTTAATTCAGTGATGCAGAACCTTCTGACCATAGATTTGCTGAGACAGTTCATGGTGAACTTGAACAGGCCTATTGGACCACTTACTATGGCTTTGAAGAAACTTTTCAGCGAAACAAGTATTGGGGCAACTACTAAAGGTGTATTGAACCCAAAGAATCTTTTTGGATGTATATGTTTGAAAGCACCACAGTTTAGAGGTTACCAGCAGCAGGACAGCCATGAATTGCTACGTTGCTTGCTTGATGGTTTGTATGCCGAAGAAAGAAATGCCAGAAAAGAACAGGACTCTAGTGGTCAAGGCTCTCCAAATTTGGAGAGCACTTTGGTTGATAATATATTTGGTGGCCAGCTATCTAGTACGGTGCGTTGTGTTGAATGTGGGCATTCTTCTACAGTTCATGAACCATTCTTAGATTTATCACTACCAGTACCTTCAAAGAGGTCAACTTCTAAGAAAGCTCCACCTCCTCCACCTAAAAGAAAGCCACCTCCAAAAGAAAGAAATAAAAGTAGGAAATTTCGAGAAAAGGCAAGTGCTAGAGGATCTGTTATCATGCCTCATTTCGGACCAGAAGAAAGAGATACTTCCTCGTTGGAGTATTGTGAGTCATCTGATCCACCCAAAACAGAAGAAGGCAATAACTGGGGCAGCGCTGTACCAGAAACAGCACTAGGTGTTGCTTCAGAAACAGAGGGTTCCTCATGGATGGATTATCTTGCAGAGCCCACTATGACATCGGATGCTTTAGAGTTGGCTACTCAATCTTCTAACCTTCCTGATAGCAGTCAACCATCCCAGAATGAAAATAAAATTTCCATTGGTTCAGAAGTAGACGATTCCCCTATGCAGTTGAAAGTTTCTTCAGATTCTAACATTGATAATTTTAGCAGGAATGACACTTCGTCTTCATGTGTGCATGATGCAGGAGTTATTTTACTTCCTTATGAAGCACTAGACTGCACCACCGGTGTCATGATTGGTGTGTCTTCTTCTCATAGTCCTGATAACGAGTCATCCTCTGGAAATTCAGTGAAGGGACAAAGTGTGCAGGCAGCTGTTGTTGCTAACTCTGAACAAGAAGAAGTTGAATTTGATGGATTTGGTGATCTATTTAATGAACCAGAGGTGACTTCAGAGCTCAAGACTGACATTGGCATGGCTGAAGAGGCACCTGTGACTCTCTGGGCCAATAACAGTTGTGAAACTAATCAGGAAGTGGATAATAGTGAAAATATTGTTTCTATTGAAAGTTGTCTAGCACTATTTACCAACACGGAGCTTTTGTCTGATGAACATGCATGGTACTGTGAGCACTGCTCTGAGGCCTTGTCAAGCGATATGATTACTGATGAGCCATGCGAGAGCGATCTTCTACCAACACTAGGCGACACAAATATGATGAAATTTCAATATGAAGGGGATGAATGCACAACTGAAAAAAATTCTCTTGGTTATCAGGTTAGCGATCTCCATTCAACTGGTCTTAGCAATTTAGGTAAACAGAGGGACAGCATCGGTCAGTGCAGAGACCGAGTTACTCTCAGAAAAGCGCAATTCTGAACATAAATCATATATCGGTTGCGGTTCAGAGGAAGTAAAATTTAAAAATGAAGCTGCTGGTAACGGCAAAGTTTTACCAGACTATATATTGCATGATCAAATAGATAAACCAAATAGGATCGCTGAAGATCAGGAATTTGCCGATTCAAGGCCTGAGCAAATTGAGAGTGACAAAACTGTAAGTGTCCAGGAAGAAGTTCAAGTTAGTGGACAAGCTCTAGCAGCTACTTTGACGAGCTCCCTACATGATATTGGAGAAAACCTAATGAATCCTTGCAGAAATGGCAAACTTGCAATTAATTTATGCAAAAACGGTTCAAATCTGTCAGGTCAAGCTTGTGCAGCCCAAGATATACGAGTAAAAAAAAAAGAGCCTGCCAAGAAGAAGGTTAAGAGGGATGCAACTAAAAGGATTCTGATCAGCAAAATACCACCTATTTTGACAATACATTTGAAGAGATTTAGTCAAGATGCTCGTGGCCGGTTAAGTAAATTGAGGGGTCATGTTCTCTTTCAAGAATACTTGATTTGAGGCTATATCTGGATCCAAGGTAAAAATTATTTATTTGAAAAGAAAAAGAAATAAATTTCTTTTCCATACCACCGATGTTACTTATTCATTTGGAATCTTAGGAGTAGACATCCATATCTATGCTTAAGCGCTGATCTCTGTAACTCATTTTATTTTCTGATGCTTTTGCTGATTTTACTAGATCTTGTTAGCTAGAAAGTTGAACCTTGATAAATAATGGGTTTTTTTTTGGGATATGCAGCGTAAATGTTTTTGAAGTGGTATAGTGATTAATTTATATTTTCACAGTTTGTATTCGGCATAAATTATAAGATGAGCCTTTCCTAGGGTGTAGTTTTCACTTACTAAGAGGTACCACACTTGCACTTAGTGACATTGAAATGATAGGAACCCAAGTCATTGGGAACAATAACTAATTCTAATAAACAAGAAAATTTCCAACAAACTATATATATTGATATCTAACACCTTTTGTCCTTTCTAGCAATCCCTTACTGCAGATTAATTAATTTTGGTATTTTAAGGACAATGATTGCATGTTATTTGGATATATGCTATGCAAATCACTTTTATTTATTTGACGACTTCATACTCATTCCTCTGGAGTAAAGATTGGTTATATCATGTCAAATCATGGATTTAAATACCATGCAATTTGAATGGCACAAGTGAATCTCATTTCGCTGACTAATTGAAATTAGCACCGTACTGGCATCTGCAAAATGTAAGAGTGTCATCCTCACCAGCAGATATCAAGGTGGTTTTGAGGTAGTGCCAAGGTAGTCTTGTTTTGTATTGACTGGAAAAAAAGGAGCGGATTGCAATGGGTATACCATACCGAATAGGCGATAAAGAGAATTGATGAGAATAAGTAAGCAAAGTTGCAATTGTTGTAGTTTGTCCTAGTCCCAGCACATATGAATGCCAAGATTCTCTCCTTGCCACAATTTCATAGGGCACCGCTCAAGTACTCTCATTCACTTACAAGATCCAAACTCCTGACCCAAATCTAATATTTGTTGTTCATCGAACATTTTCAATGCTCAAGTGCTGTAGGACAACTAGGTTTTTTTTTTACCAAGTGTTGTTAACATGGCTTGTCTTATCAACATTTAAGAATCATAAGGCAAAATATCTGCAAATGATCTGTTGAAATTGCTAGAAAGCACGTCTTGAAGTAAAATTGTCAAATGTCAATAGCCCTTTTCATAATTAATATAATGTCATTTGTTCAGCTGTTGCATGAGCATTTGATTTTCAATATATATATATAGGCAGAGATGAGGTGAGAAACAAATGGCTCCATGGACATGTTTACTTCTAGTGGAAGGAATCTAAAGATGCAAAGATTAAGATATGTATATCTTGGTCTCTGTCCACAAAATTCGGTTACCAGCCAACCTACCACATTCTCCGCTTCTCTCTTATCCATGTAGTTTTAGAAGGATAACTTTGGCAGGAAGGAAGCAAAAGTGTATCAGAAGAGAGCATGGTCTCAGTGGTTGAGATGAAAAGCATAAGCCTAATTCCTGATTTAAATGACAGATGCTTTACAAGACATGGATTAGTGAGTAGTGGAATTACATAACATCCTAATTATAAAACTTCAAAGAGCTTATGTAGTTGTTTGTTACAATGCTTACTCTTCGCGTTTTGCTTCTTGTGTAATCTGTTCATCTGATGCTTTACCTATTGTGTGATACCACCTTTATCGTTGCAGAATAATATGTTGCAGTTTTATAATATCAGCTCTGTTTAAATTAAAAACTAGGAACAACCATATACTTAGTTCCTATATGATCATGATTGATGGAGGTTATTTGTATATGAGACTGTATTTACTTGTACGAAATGAAACCAAAACAAGATGTAGAATGTTGTGTTCTAATAACATGTCCTGTTTAACAATTGCTTGTTTTTTCTTTTAGGTGCGAGGAAAAAGAAAACTGCAGTTACTCCCTATTTGGGGTGGTCGTACACTCTGGGGGCATGTCTGGCGGCCACTATATTGCATATGTGCGAGGTCAAAGGAACAGTGGGAAAGCGAGGAAGGATGTAAATTCGCCCTCCTGGTTTTATGCTAGTGATGCGCACATCAGAGAGGCTGCATTGTCTGAAGTCCTTCAGTCTGAAGCTTACATTCTGTTCTACGAGAAGATGTAATTGCGATTATTTTAAGCTTTCGAAAAATCCTGATGAAGCAGACAAAAACATTGGGAATTACTCAAGCTCGCCATTTGTAGAGTGCAATCCATGGGGCAGGCAGACATAAGGCTTCTCATGAAGTGTTGGTATGGACCAATGCACGCGAAACTCTGCCGAGAAGAAACTCTGGTGGATTGCCTTCTTGGTGCCACAAGTTTTCCCAGGTGTATTGCTTGAAAGAATTGCTCTTGTTTGAGATATTCAGTATACTTTGCACCCCCCAAATTTGGGAGGATGCAGTTAAATCTCCAGGTTTTATTTAATGAATTATATACATTTTGAATACGAATTTGCGCTAAATAGCTGGTTCATTGTATAACCTAAAAAGCTTGTAGATATTTGATTCAATGGAAAGTTCTTTGCCACTGAATAAAACTTGTATTAATATAGGCCTAGCATGAAATTTGTTGTCTAGCATACATTTGGTCTAACTGGACCATCCAAGTTTTGTTAAATTATTCTCAATTAAATAATTTAGTAGTATTTTGTTCTCAAATGCTACAAATGACAAACTAAGTGGCCCGGTGGCTATGGTGGATTTATCAGACACGCTAAGAGGGCGATTAAAAGGTTTATTTATTTTTTTTTTTTAAGAAAATGTAATATTTTGAAAAATATGTTTAATTTGTATTTTCCAACTTTAATTTTTTTTAAAAAAATATTTTTAAAAAAAATTAGAAAATAAAAAAAAATTATTTTTTAAAAAATAAAAAAATAAGATTTTCTAAAAAATAAAAAATGAAACAAATCAAACACATCCCCCGTCCATTACAAATACTTATGAATTTCACTTAATTGCCTATAAAAAGTTTTCATAAAATCGAATAAAGATTAAATACCTAATGCTAGCTAAAATAAATAAATGACAAATCAACTGAATAAATAATCACACCCAAGCTTCCCATCTTGGAGATAACATTAGTTTGATTCGACACCAACAAGTGAACAGACTATAGCATATCTTAGAGAATATAGTGATAAGATTTTGAAAATAAAATTCTTTATAATTATTATTTTTAAAGAATAAAAGACCGAGAGAAAACCTTAGTGCAACTATAAACTTACTATTGTATGGTCACGGATTGGAATCAGACCAACCTCTTACAAAACAAAATAAAACTACCTACAATAAACCCGTACACAAAACTGCCCTAACAATAAAAGCCCTTGTGGCCTAGAAAAACAAGACAGATTTTCTTTACTGTATACTTTTCACAAGAGCATGGGTTAAGGGACACATAATTTTTCAACAAAACACAAGTACTCAAAATAGAGAAAGATTAGGAGTGCGGTGGTAACATGGTACCAGTAATAGAAGCTTCACCATCATCACACTTGACTTGAGCAAGTAAAACACGTAGCTAGCAAATATATGCAATTGGTTCACCATTTTAGTTTACAGTCTCATAATTATTAGCAAAATGAAGAACCAAAATGGTCCTCTACGGCTGACGGTCACCTCCAGTTTGATGCAGCATGGCGTCAATCTCGTCGCCATCTTCCATCTCAAGCTACAAAGGGAAAAAAGCAATTAGTGAATAAGACACAAGAAGACAGCGGCAAGAAGAGGGGAAAAAATGTAGTGATATGATCTACTCACTTCTTCTGGAGTCTGCTCACCACGGAGCCGACGGCCATCAAACAGGAAAGCAATCGAATTGAAATCCACAGATTGGCGATCACAGTAGGCATTCATGAGTTTCTTCAGCTGAGTGCTGCGCTTGATCCGGAAGAAGACTTCATTTCCATCCTAAGTAAAAATTAAAGAAAAAGAAAAACAAGGACTGTGATATGAAACTCCCATCAACTTTAATGCATGAAAATAAGGATATTTTCAAGGATAATATAACAAGTTGACCTCCTATTTTGGTGTGCACAAACAGTTAGAAAGCCTTTTTCGTGGAATTGGTATGTACCAACCAATCAACACACTAAATTCACGATCCAGATTGAAAATAACAGATTACACTATCAACACAGTAGATATATCAAGAGATACTTTTGCGAAAAAAAACACTTCCAGCAATCTTGAACCTCCAACATTGCATTTCAGAAAACAAACAAACAAGCACCACTTCAGAAGTTCAGATGACTGAGTAGGGCAACCAGAACAACCTCAATCAAGGAATGTCTCTGAAACAAAATTGAAATCGTTGGCTTAAGACTAGATTAGGCAAAGGTTAAATCAAGCAGTTGCCCGGAGTCACCAACTCCAACTATCATCCATGTACGATCCATGGTAGATCTGACCAACTGTCATTTTACCTCCTCTAAGTTCTTGACAGCCCATCCCTTTGTCTAAATAGAGTCTTTCAACGACATGTTTCGGTCCTCTTCCCCATTAATTAGTATTTTCTATCCCAAAAAACACATGATTTCCGTTGGATGATTTGGGACATCATTAGACTTTTGGTTTGATGATACACAAAAATATTTGAAGATATTAGTGTATTTTTGTGAACCTAGAAAGGGAGTAGACAACAAACAACTTATGAATTTGTACTTGTCAATGTTTTATCAGTAAGACTGAAAAAGCTCGACTAATAGCTTTATCAACTTCAATTTTGTTCTCCTCATTGTAGTAACATAGTGGCATGGCTACTTACAGGCTGTGACCCTTAACAAACTAAAATCTCCCAAGTGTTGGTCCTATTGCCCAGTGCCATCAGTATGATTATGTATTTGTTTTCAAGTGATTAGAGAACTTTGTTAATTGATACTTATGATCAGTGCCATCAGCCAAGTCCTATGATTATATCAATTTCTTTTCATTATCAAGAGAAAATGGTTTAGCCAGACAGCAAGGTTGGTCATAAGTTTCTAAAACTATATCCAACCTTTTCAACTAGAGTTTTTTTTTTGTATTTGTAAAATTTATATATAATAGTATTCACTCTATACCACTTTGTAATATTTTCCCCCCAATAACTAGAACATTATGATAAGCTTCCTCAATTGAAAGCAATGAAATACTTCCCTTCTCCTAGAGTTTCTGGCATAAATCTGGTAACAACTGAAAATGAGTCCACTAAAGCTCTTCCTTAATGCCACAATAGATAGCAACTACCATGGGTTCTACTCCTATAATATTATAGTGGTCCTAAACAGTTTACAAACATTCCTTAGCAACAACCACAAATTCATACTCATTCAATATGATTCATATCATAATGATTAAAATTATCATTGTAGCAACTACTTGACCAAAAAATACATTAGAATCCAATCAGCCACTAAAACTAAGGGAGTCCACATGTTTATGGATCTATATGCACATATAGAATAATATTCACTAAAACTACCGGAATATAATCTAGTTTTCACAAATAATGGTGGTTATTAAATACAATAATATAATACCAAAGGGTAACAAGTTTTTTTTTTGATAGATGAGTTTATTCTATGAATAAATATGACAGACGATGGGTTAATTAAACAAGAGGTCGTTTATACGATTTTTTTTATTTTAATGATGAGTTTATCAATGTAATAGATAATGAACAAGAATATTCATGATTCTTATCAGAAAATTAATTCAAATGCAGGAGATGTTGATTAACAAATAAATTTTAAAAAAAAGTAATTTTAAAAGAGAAAAAAGTAATTTTAAACATTTAGCAAGGTAATCTGAGTCTGTCCAATACTAACATGATGTTTAGTGGAAAAGGTTGGATCGACAATAGGGTTGAGGGAATGAGAAAATAAAAGTATCAAACACCAAATCAAGTGTTCGGCTTAAATACTAGTTTGATGCAACTAAAGAACAAACAAAAATTCACACAACATTTATTTCTTAAACAGATTTGCATCATAGGAGAAGGGTTGGCAAAATCATCACAACCTTGATCTGATGCTATGAGATAATGAACATAAGAACAGTGTAAGACAATATGTCTCACACTTTTGCTCGTCCTCCTTAGAGTCACATTGATTATTACTGATATAATATTGGGCTCATTTGTCAAAGTTGCTAACTTTAAAATCAATTAGACAACTAAATCTAAAAATGGGATGGCAAAGCCTTTAAAATAAGCTCACTAGGCCCACAAATAAGTTAAATAAAAAACAATACAAGGAAGTATGGATAACAAAATGTAAGAATTTCAAGACAAAATCGTAAGAAAGAAGGTAAACCTTTTTTTTAATTTAGACTAAAGAAAATAAATTGAATGAAATGACTCGGTACAACAAGTCACATATGCAGCGTCACTTTCCTAGAAATCTGTAAGCTCAAAACCTCTACATGGTAAAAGAAAACTCAATAAGTTGAGACATATTTTAGTAGAACTATATATAACTTTTAGCCTCCGGAGTGTTTTGATTTTTCATTTTGAAAAATGAAAAGGAAAAAAGGTCAGGATGCATAAACATAGGACAAGATTTATTCAACAAGATTAATATTAATTTGGGGCTAACAACCTGAATTTAAGTTTTAACCCACGATTGAGTTCTATGCAAAGCTGCATAGTTATTTACGGCATAAGGCACCCAAAAGTGCATAGGTTGTGTGGGCCTGAGACGCTAGGCGCAAGGTAAGGCGTGCGCCTTACCGAAATAAGGCACTTTGGGTATAAATTTATACATAGGAAATTTCTATCAAAATATTTCACAAACTAAATTATAATTAATAAACTATTAAAAAATAATGTAAATATAAAATTCACTAACATTCAAATATTGAAATAATTTATCTTGATAATCATAATGACACTTCAAATTAAAGAAAAAACAAATTTCAAATATTGAAGAGATCTGAAGAGAGAAATATGTTTGCAAGGGAGGTTAACGTTCATTTTCTAGGGGAAAGGAAGAGTCTAGAAATATGTGTTGCATGCAACCTAATTAAAGTTTGATGTTCATTTTCTAAGGGAGAGGAAAAGTCACTCAATAAAAATGTGTAGCATGCATGCAATCTAATTAAAGATTGATGTTCATTCTCTAGGGAGAGGAAGACTCGAGCTAGAAAAATGTGCACCATGCATGCAACCTAATTAATGTAAAGGGTAATTAAAGGTATGGGTTGGACTTTAAAAAAAATACCTTCAGCGGAAATTTTGCCTGAAGCGGACCTTAAACTCGCAAATGGAGCAGTTGGCTGTGCCTTGGGCCTAGGCGCAACAAAGGCAATCTTTTCACAACTATGCAAAGGTATATAAAAAAATTCAATCATTTCTAATAATAGTCAAATTAATTGAATCATTTTAATAACATTAAATAGATTTTTCCTATGTTCTCCCTTTATCACTATACACCATCCACTCTAAATTCATTAAATTTTTTCTATCTACAAAAATCCTTCCATTATTCAAGAGTTATTACGACAATTTATTATTATTTTTAATTGTAAATGACATGCATAAGATTTTTATTATCTTCAGCTGTTTTTTCCATCCTTAACAAAGTTTAAGGCAGTTTTCCTCCCTTTACTACTCTTTCTGAAAAGCATATGGCACGAGCAAGTGTCAGCCCATAAATCTCACTCCAAAGACTGAGGTTTCCTTTACACATCAAAATATCTCACTTATACTTGTATCGGATAATTCGTTGTTCGAACCACTAACTAACTTCTAGGTATCATAAAACCAGCTATATGGTTTCTAATGGAGAAACTCAAGTCTTATAGCTATTATCACACAAAAAAATTATCTGAGAGATGATTAAACCTTTTTCGTTTTTACCTTGTAAATTATCTCCATTAACTCATTTAATGTATCATTACTAAATGCCTGTTCCTCGTCAATATCCCATTATAAATTATTAAGAAAAAAGAACCGTGAATATATTCCTTTGTTTAAAACAATGAAATTAAAATAACCAAATTTTAATTCTTAATACAAGCTAGCAGTAGCAAGGCTGTCCGCAAACGTATAATAAAGCATTAGCTTTTAGTGTTTTAACGGATAATGGCGGACCACGATTGAGGCTTAAATAGAAACCTAGAGCACGCAATCTGCAAAAACCAACAGCACAGAATTAAAGCCTCCTTGCCTAGTACCAGCGCCGATTGCAAAAAGTAAGAAAACTTCACAAAAATATATATTACCGTAAGATTTTTTTTAAAAAAAAAGTGAATATCTTCCTAATCAATCGAGGGAATAGAAACCACAATCGAGAATCAACATATAGACGCCGTTAGCATGCCCAGTAAAAAAGCACAGGCACGCAGAAAGCAGGGAGACGAGAACGAGAGTAAGAACAATCGGAGGAAACGGAGAAGTGGTAGCAAACCAACCTGCCCTTTGACCTTGAGATTGATGTGCGCCGCCTGATCCATCGGCTTCTTGTCTTCTTCGTTTCCAGCCCCCGACATCCTCCTTCGGCGATCGACCGGATCGAAAAAAAGAAAAGGTATTTAGGGTTTTGGGGAGGGGAAACGACGTATTTAATCGCAGGACGAAGAGAGGGGAAGAAGAGTGGTGCGCGGCGGACGGAGTTCCCTACCTGGCCTTTTATTCTGCACAAAAGGGCGGATTTCAAAATCGCAGTTTATATTTGCTTTCGCGTCCGCCAATGGGACTTAGCGAGAAATAGATAGAATATGACGGCCAGTTATTATTCTTATTGGCGTTTGTATCACGCGTTTATTATTATTATTATTATTTGTTTTTAACGATAAAATATAAATATTTTAGTCCAAAAAAAAAATTAAGAGGAATAATGAAATATACTTTTTTTAAAAAATGAAAATTCAATTATAATTTTATTAAATAAAAAAGAGCATCCTGATTCTTAGAATCTTAAAAGAGTGCTTTGAAAAAATGTTCTGCCTTATTTTTCATATTGAAAATTTTTTATTCTAATACTATTTTAATAGTCATGAAGTAGTTAGGATGTGTTCGAATAAATTATTTTTATAAAATTAAATTTATCAAAAATATTATAGATAAAATAATTTTATATAGAAATTATTTGTTTGATTAATAATATAATAGTTAATTAATGATGGCTATAATAATCAATTCATTAAATATTATTTAATATTATAATAATTATTTATCGAAGGATATAATATTTTTTATTTTTGATAATTCAAATATCTAACTTTTTAAATCGATTAATTTTGAAAATAACTGACCAGCACCATAAAAATTTTAAAAACTTTCTAAGACACCGCAACCATAAATGAATCCAACAATTTACTACAAGAAAATTATTTTTTCGAACGCGTTATTAACAGCGCACATTAAAAGCATACTGTTAATAGTATTATTAATGACATGCATATTGATGTGCGCGGTTAATACCATAAATAATTTTAAAAGAAGAAACATCAACGACGTATATTAAAAGCAAACTGTTAATATTATTATTAACAACATATTAACATATGCTGCGAATAAATAATAACAACGATAACATACAAAAATTGATACGATGTTAATGCATCTATTTATTATATATGATACGCTACAAATAAAACTACAAATAATCACTATTTTATTATTCTCCTTATTTTCTATTTTCTTTATATTCTATTTTTCTTATTTTTTTCTTTATTTTTTCTTTTTCCTTGTTCTGTTTTAAAATATGCTTATTTCACTATTTTCCTTTTTCTTTTCTATTTTCCTTATTTCTTTTTCGTTATTTTCACTATTTACTACAAATATGCTTCTTCTTTTAAAATTATTCTATTTTCCCCCAAAACCCTCGCTGCTAATTCTTTCGTTCCCAACACGCTCACGCGCCTCAACTCATCGTCGCTGCTTCTTTCGTTCCCAACACGCTCGTGCGGCTCAACTCATCGCCGCTTCTCATCGCTCGAGTTTCCGCCCCCTCATCGCGATATGTGTTATTCAACACTACAGAAGTTGAACCTTACTTTCAGTGAGTATAGTTAATTGCAAACTCTATTAGATAGGAATAGTCTATTACATAATTTATATATATTTTCTAACAATTACTCTTCTATTATCTTAAATAGGATGCACATTGAGAAGCTTAAACAAGAAGATCATCGTTTAATAACTAATGAAACATTGTTACAAAAGCAACATATGGAAACATTTGCTCAATGGCTATCAAAACATGATCTTGATAACTCATCAAGCCGAATCCAATAGCTAGCGCATGGTCCAAGAAAGCATGTTATGTCTTATACGGGTTATATTATAAATGGACATCAATTTCACACAATTGATGTTGAAAGAACAACACAAGATAGTGATGTTTCAATTGAAGTTGATACTATTTGTCAATCTAGTGTTAATGATTATTCACATACAAGAGGAAGAGTTTCATACTATGGGGTTCTACGAGATATTATTTTACTAGACTACTATTCTTTCAAAGTGCCTATTTTTAAATGTGATTGGGCTAATACTAGAACAAGGATTAAAATGGAATATGATTTTATACTGGTCAACTTACACCAAGGATTAAAAACTTTTGCAAGTGATCATTTCATTTTAGCATCACAAGCAAAGCAAGTGTTTTATTCTAGGGACAATGATGAATCAAATTGGTATGTGTTGCTAAAGGCGCCGCCTCGGGGTATTCATGATATGAATTTGATTGAAGAGGAAGCTTATATGTTATCAACACCTCTTGATGTGTCTAGACTTAATATTAACATTACTGAGAAAGAACCATATACAAGGGATGAATGTGATGGAATTAATGTGACAGATCTATGATTTAACTTTTAAGGTCTAGATTTTATAGTGATGTTAATGTAATAATAAATGTTCTTAAGTTCCATCATATTTTTATCATTTCTTTATTTTTTTTCCAGCAAGGGTTTATTTTTAGCAATGTAACATGTAATATTGTTTATGACAGGTCATTATATATCATTCAAATGACGAGAAAAATGAGGAAAAAACGTAACAAAGTAACTATTAATGAAATTTAGGTCATATTGTGTTCTTATTAAAATAATGCTTTATTTTAATAAAGTATAATTATATGTTTTGATCTATTTATGCTATTTTGTAGGAAAATACAGGTAAGAGGTTATCGGAAGTGGACTCTAACTCTTCACCTAATATTTCACATGATGCTCATGGTAAAGAGATAATTGATGATGCCAAAAATGCTAAGAAGAAAGGACGGGGTCCATCGAAGTTGAATTTATCTAGTGGGCATCAAAAGCCTAAAGAGTTAGAGCGTAATGAGTTTGGAAAACCAATTAGAGTTAATTCTGTGAAGTATGCATCTTTTCTTGGTTGTATGGTAAAGGAATTTGTACCATATACATTAGATGGGTGGAATGACATAGATGAAGAAATGAATAATAGAATGTGGAGTTGTCTTCAGGTAATATCAAGAGTTGTTGAATATTTTTAGCCTGATTCTATAACATATAGTAGATATAATTTAATGCTTCTTAATATACAGGTAAATTATAATATTGAGGAGTGTGAAAAAAAGCTATCTTTCAAAAGTTAGCTAAGTTGTGGCGTGATAGAAGGTCCAAACTACAAATACTCGTACGAGAAGCTGATGCTGGTAAAGTAACTTCACGAAATCTTAATTTTTTGAAGCATGAATTTATGGATCAAGAGCAGTGGGAATTATTTGTGAAGAGGACATTATCACCTGAATTTCAAGTAAGTATTAATTTTTATACAGTCACTTAATGAATTTTGTTATATTACAAATATTTGTGGATTTAAATAGATAATCAATTATATATGAATATGTTAAATATATTGTTCTTATCAGGAAAAGAGTAAAAAAAAATTAGAACAATCAGGGTAAATCAAAACCACCTTCACACGATGAGTCGGAGAGATTATGCTCGTTTGACTAGCATTATGGTAAGTATTATTATTTTAAAAACGTTATGAAAAATTTGACATTATACTTAACATTAATATTTTTTCCTAATTATTTTTATAAAACACAATATCTTTAGGAAAAAGCAAGTCCCGCAGATACACCAATTACAAAATCAAAACTTTGGATTGAAGGTCACACAAAGAAAAATGGATAACCTATTAGTCAAGTTGTTGCCGAAAAAATAGTAATGAAGTTATTTTTTGTTATTATATCTAAAAGTTTTAATACCTTAATTGTCATTATTAATATAAACTTCTTATTTACAAAGTTTGTATCTTGTTATTTGCAGAAAAAAATAGAGGAATGCTCACCCGAATCTCTAAAGACAACTAATATTGTTGATGATGCAATTAGCCTTGTATTTGGTAAGGAATCTCGAGGTAGAGTGTGAGGAATGGGATTTGGAGTTATACCATCAAAAGTTGGAACGTCTGTGCAGAATAGAGTTGTTAAACATCTTAAACATATGGTATATAATCTTCAACAAGAAATGCAAGAAATGAGAACCCTATTTTTACAAAATCAATGCAACAAAATGAACATGAACAAGTAAGTAATTAAATAACATACATTTAGTCTTAATTATTATGTTTTTTTATATTCTTGTCAGTGATATTAGTATTAATTGATATAATTTGTTGTAAAATTAGGTTGCTAGTGGTGGTATTGGTAGCGATATTGGCAATTATATTCGTGGTGGTGTTGATATCCATGGTGCAAAAAAAATTAACAATATTTGCAATGTTAGCCAACAACAAACTACAACTCAAGTAACAAGATACAATCTCCCTGGCATAATATGTTGGCTTTACAATTTGATCGGATTAAATATTATTATTATTATTTTTTTTGCTAATACCTCCACAGAGTCAAATTGTTGGATACTATTGATCCAAGAACAATATGTGGATTCAACTGCAAGACCTTCTTTTGATATTATGATGAATTTTGATTTGGTGACTCCTTAATGAAAGTGTATCAAGTCCTCAAGTACTTAATAAAATACGTAATTCAAGTATATAATATTTAATTTCAATTTTGCATCATATAGCCAATTATGCCATATAATAAAGTGACTCAAGTCTTTAATCTTCTTTGCTAGTCTGCATGTGTATAATTTCAACTAGTTTATTTGCTTGATTGTCTTCTAATTATCATACCTACAGAGTTTATCGGATTCAATATACTGAAACCTAAATACAAGTCTACCCAAATCCTACATGTTGTCCATATAATTTAATAGGAAAGCTGGCTTCATGGTTTCATCATTCGTTACCAAACTAAAAAGTTTTGGAGCAGTGAAATTCTGTAGCAAGGAGCCTGGAAATTGTGTATCACTGCCAATATGTGCAAGTTTCTTGTGCAACTCTCTAATTAGTGAAAGATTCAAGTTAAATTCTTGCTCGTTCATCGACAAACAGTGTTTCTATCTATCCAAGTTTCCATAGATTAAAACTTGAATCAACTCAAATCCTGAAATTTGAAAACTGTAACTAAATCGAATTGCCTGAGTAGGAATTCAGAAGCTTCTGATTTATGTGTGCCAGTTTTGTTATCAAGCAGCTCCACATCACTAGTCTCTTTTTATTCTAGGCTCTTTGTTAATTCCTTACCTGTATGTTCTGAAGCAGAGAGGGCAATGGCAACAGCCATAGACAGTGTTGATTTCTAAACAGTCTGCATGTGCAAGTTTCTAAAATTCTAATTCTTTGGCAGCTTTAATGATCTGAGATGTTGCCAGGCTGGAATCATTTTAGCTCGCAATTTTAAACTCAAGGTCTTTTGATATTATGATGAATTTTGATTTGGTGACTCCTTAATGAAACTCAAGCTTCCTTGATTTGGTTTCATCATTCGTTACCAAACTAAAAAGTTTTGGAGTAGCTTAGTTGTTTTTAGAACTTAGGGCTAGAATAGCAATTAACCCTAAACTTTTCCTTACTTGTGTAAGCTTGTTTATTTATTGGTTAAACATCATATTGCCTGGCCTACCTTAGTCCTTGCAGAGAGTGAAATTCAAACCTTAGAAACTAGGTGGAATTATTGTCACATACAATAGCTCATAGACAATTCATAAACTTATTTTACACATAGAAAACTTGCATCAAATTAAATGATCACCACTCACCATTGTTTTGTGAGAAAACAAATGATTTTGACACAATTTATAGCTCACTGCATGTTTATAAGGTATGAACCACTTCTGCTAACCTTGCCACAGATTTATAATATAACTTACCGATTTTTTTGATTATACAGTTACAACTAAAGACCTTGAGTCGTGGAGATATCATTGATAATACTAAATGTAAGCTGCTTCATTGGAGTATTGATGGAGTTATTGCAGAAGGCCGAATTGCATCCACATATCCCAAAGTAAAAGTGTATCACGTTCCTCTTGGTGGAGCTTGTTGGAAAGTTTGGATTGATAGAGTATTTGTGAACAAGCTGGATCTCATTCGACCAAATGATGAAATGTTGTTTCTCGAAGATGCAATAGGAAGCACAGTTACTTGGTTATCTAAGTTCATAGTTTTCTGTGACTGAGTTACTTACTTTAGACTTATAACTAGTTTGTAATATTTTTTGCTACTCAATTATTTTAGACTTATGACTAGTTGGTAATGGTTTTTGCTAGTAAGTGAAATGTTATTTTGGTAAATTATGGTATTGATGATTATTTATGATCTTATAAATGTTTTAGTTTTGGATGTTATTATTTGAGAGATGTGATGTGGTATATTTGTTGTATTATAAAATTGTATATATGTGAGATTATAATTATATGATATATATTAGTATCCGTAGTGCACGAATATATACTGCGGATAAGTAGATCTGCAGCGGCCGGTCGCTCGCTGCGGATATGTGTGGACGCACTTATCCGCAGCGGGCGACCGCTCACTGCGGACGCAAATATCCGCAGTACGCAGTCGCTCACTGCGAATCTACTTATCCGCAGTGTATATTCGTGCATTGTGGATCCACTTATCTGCAGCGTGTAGTCATGCGCTGCGGATGCACTTATTCGTAGCGCACGGTCGCGCGCTGTCTAAATGTTATAACTTTTAACAGCTTGGAATTGTGCAGCATTCGATGCGCGCTACGGATGTAACCATTACACGCTGCGGAAAAATAATTTTCTTGTAGTGATTAGAGATGGACCGAGCTAATCTTGAATTGGTTGAGTCCGCCACAAATGTCATAAAAGAGATTCGAGTTCACTTCGTATCACACGTAATCATCTAATCTTTTCTTATATTTTATTGAATTTAAAAATTTTATTAAATAATTTTTTTATTGTTTATAAAATTATTAAGTTAATTTACTGACAATAATATTTATATTTAATTTGGCCGGAAATTTAAGAGTCATAGTAAAAGGTCTGATCATTTGATTTTGATGTTAGAGAGCGTGTTGCATAGTCGGTCCATGAGAGTGTGAAACCATGCATGCTCGAACGACTAATGTGGGAACTCAATTTACCACTGTTTGCCTCTAATGTCGACTTAAAGGCATGCCGATGTGAAAGATACGTTAATCTAGTCGTGGCAGCCATGGCTGAGAGCAGTCATATTGACGACTACGCCTCCGAAGGTGAGGGTCTGACCATAAGTGGCGAGGCAAGCCGATATCATTTGGGGAGGATAGGCATGCGGAGGATGACGATAGGAGAAGTGGGATGAGTGAGGCAGAGAATTGGAGCATGATCTCGAAGTCAAAAATTGAAAAGTGAAGAAGGGTTACCGTCTATGGTCGGGTGATAGCTAAGAAAATAACAGGCATATACGTTAGTTTAATTTGAATGGACAGAGAGCGAGATGAATTTGTGAATCATGTCTCCTACTTATGAAAATTAAAAAATTTTAATTAATAAATAATAATAGTTGAAAACAAAGTAACATATGCTTCTGTTTTTCTTTCCTTTCTTCTTTCTTCTTTACTTAGTACACGAATGAAGTCACTCAGAGCTGGACTATAATCTAAGATAATCCTCGACCGATTACGTTTGTAATTGAGATTCGATCCTTAAATACTTAATTAATTATTTGAAATGTTTAATCGTTGCACATTAGACGGTTACTATAATAATTATGACAATCCATTAAAGGACTATTATAATTTTAATATAATTGTTAAATATATCTAAATCATTTTAAATTTAATTTAAATAATTTTACAACAAATTTGATATAAAATATTATATATATAATATTTTTAAGATAAAAAATCAATAGAGTATCCCACATTTAACTAAACATCACATGCCCCTTTTGTAAAAAAAACAACAAATATGCATCTCATTACATATTTTATATCAAAAACATACTTAGAGGATACTTAAAGGGTGTTTGACTAAATTTATTAAAAATAACTTATAAACTTGTACAACTTATAAGTTATCTTAGAAACTTATCAGTTGTTAGATCTTATTTTAAAATTAAGCTGTTAAAATATTTGGATGAACTTATTTTAAACAACTTCAGGTATTAATGTGATTAGTATTATGAGATTTTTTATTAACAAAATTACCAAAAAGAATATAATAAACACATGAAACTAGTTTATAATTTTATAATAAATATTAAGCTTATATAAAAAGTAAAACTATTAGATATTTTAATCCAGAATAATTTAAAATTTTAATGATATCATTAATATTTCAAATAAAAATTATAGTTAAAAATTGATCAATAATACATTTGATAAACTGAGTCGAAGAATTTGTACGTCGAGACAGAGTGCGTTGGGAAAAAAAGTCGGCTTAAAGAGAGTTGTTAGATTTGTAAAAATATGTGGAAGATAAGATAAGAATTAATGAAAATATATAAAGATATTTTAGAGAAGAAAAAATTTAAAATAAGATATTTTTTTAAAAAGTAGGGTCTCCCTTACTTTTTTTAAAAAAAAACCGCTTATAAGTGGTCAAATAACTTATTTTAACAATTTATAAACTGTACGTAAAAAAAAAATTATCAAACATATTTGAGGAATCTATAAACTTCAAAATAGCTTATAAAGTTGTTTTTGTAAGGCTTATAGGAAGTGTTTGATAAAGCTTCTATTAAGCATTTTTTAAATTCTAATAAATTGTCTCAGTGCGTACCACAGATGGTGTCACGATCCCAGAGTCACATGCTTTCTCGAAAATCGGGCAGCATCTCCCTTGTACAGCGGACAATATGGGGCTAATATACATAATATCTCCACCAACATAGCTCAGTCACAAGCGGCTGACATCACAATAATAAGTAATAGACACAACCACGCAGTTTATATCGAAACAAAATAAATGGATGACTTAGCCATCTTAAACATAAAAGAAAGTCTACAAACCAGTAATAACGACAAAATCCAAACCGATACTTGACAAGGAAACTAACTGCGGAAATAAAACATACACTAGAACAAACCAAAACAAACCGATACGGTGGGACTGAGGGACTGACAACTGGATCATCTCCTGGCTTCAAGCAAAATATCTACCTGCTACTTGAAACAACAAAAAGGAAAGCAGGGGTGGTGAGTCCGGGCGGACTCTGCGGGTATATGAGTAGACAAATAAGCATGACATAAATAAGGTACAATAAGTAGAGAAATAACAGGGTACAGTCCATAAAGAATATAAGATTTCCTAAACATGCATAACGTATATAAAACAACAAGATATAAACCGAATAACAACCGATATAAAACAGAATATCAACTAAACAGGTAAAAACATCGCGACAACAATAAAAGCAGAATATACATGCATGTCAATCATGTGCAACAACCATAGCTCATATAAATGCAACAATCACAGAAAAATGCATAAACGAAATACGTATGCACATGATGCAATGATATGTGTCACCCCTGACGCCAGTCAAGCCGTCAACACATCCCATCTGTGTGACCGAGTGGGTAGGGCTGTGACAACTGTACCACTCCAACAACAACAATAATACCACATAAGGCGTGGTTGAGTGGACAGGATGCTGGGGAGCCTACACTCCAAACCCCGGTACATCGGGGGAGCTACTACAGCTACAATATCCCTCAAAAATAAACAACAGTGAGGGTGAGCCACCAACGGCTCATCCCTCTAAAACAATGGTGAGGGTGTCGTCACTGTCTGGGACAACAGGACAAACACTCGCACTCTAACCACTACCACAACAACAAGTGGTTGAATGAATCGAGCAACAATATGACTAACGACGGCTTAATCAAATGTAAGCCCAACAGTCGTTAGTATGCAATGTGCAAGTATGGTGCATGCTATACGATGCACAAACAACCGGAGAAATAACGATGCAACAAGATCCAACGAGTAAAACATGCATCGATACAACCAACCAAAAATCGAAAACCAACGATTATGCACATACACTAATAGGTAGGATATTTCTAATGTCAAATAAACCTAATTGTGTTTAATGGACTTCTAAGTGCTTGCGTACAAGCGGCACTTTACAGAATGGAAAACCAATAGAGGACTGTACAGATACGAATTTGGGAACACTCGAAGATCAACGAAGAATAAGTCTCAACGGCGATGTTTTAAATAACGACAAAGAACAAGGTCAAGCAACCTATCAGACATAATATAGCCATGCTTTTAAGATAAAGAAAACTACTCGAGTACAAAGGAGAAGTACCCGCCTTATAATTGTAGAACGTATACGAACAGAACCTCCCACGATCAACGGAACGAATCTGAATCAAGGTCTTGTATAAATGATAAGTTTTAGCTAATTATAACATTAACTAATTAGCTAAACATAATACGAAATATAATTAGGACAAATCCTAACTAAGTATGGATCACTAATAAATCTTAATTAATAGTTATTTCCCTTTTAAACCCATATCATGGTCTAATGTATGTGAAAGAGTACACGAAAGGCCACAATATCATTGTGTCATTTATAAGTATACAGTGCCCAAAAAAATTCTACAATTGGATTCCTTGGAATCCACCGAATATAATTTATATCGACTCATTCAAATCCAAGGTATCACAAGACTAAAACAAAATCGAACAGCTTCACCCAAAACAGAGTCCAACTTCCAAAATCCCATCACAGATTCTCTACTACAAAATTCAAACCAAAGCTTAATCCAATTCCACTGATCTAGCACCAAATAATATCCATTCATCCAAAATAACTCTAAACCAAGCCTTTACCTTGACGGCAGAGGGAATTGGCCTCAGGTGATGGGCCGACGCTAGGGCACGGCTCGGGAGTAAACGCGCGCTCATCTTTGATGGTTCTCGATTGCTCGGTGGAGAGGAACGGCGAACCTTGGCCTGTTGCGCAAGGGAGAGGGATATCACCTAGGGTTTGCAGCGAGGAGTTAGAGAGGGAGAAGAGATTCATTCGGCTAGGACTCCAATCGAGAGGGAGAAGGAAACTCACCGCCAGGAAAACTCTACACCGCGAAGGAGAACTCTACACCGGCGAAGGGCGGCGTCGGCGAAAACTGAAAGGGATCGGTGTGTGCGGGCTGCGATCCTCTGCTTGTACGCGCCGGAGAAGAAGAAGGAGAAGGGAGAACAAAGGCCGGCGACTGGCGGCGGTCGCGAGGAGGAACCGCTCGCGTGCGGCTCCGCTGTCGGCTAGGGCAGAGAGGAAATCGGCGTCGAGCAGTGGGGAAGAAACGAAACTGAATCGGGAAGTTAGGGCTTAGGGGTTTTATAACTTAACTTTGGCTTTTTGCAAATAAACCCAACAATTTTGAAAAATTGCAACTAGGTCCCTATTTTCGAAATTCACCTTTTCAACTCGAAAAATTCGGTAGTTAACAGATGGTGGGCGCATGATATTTTTGACATAATATCTAGAGGTCGATTTCCAAGAGGCGATAACCTGTATTTTTGGTCCCACTATGCGCTTATTGTCTATATACCTACATGAATCTCCTTCCATATCCCTGGGGTCGTTAAGGTTGTTGATGCAGTCTGACCCTGATTGTTGTTTTGGTGTTGACACCGATTTTAGTTTAGGTTAACGAGATGAGTCTGGTTTAAGTCCTAGTCGGAGGCTGGGCACGACTCCCGGTGAGTGAAGTCGGGGTCCTGGTGAGTGAAGCCAGGTGATTGGAAACTCTAGTTAGTGAAGCCAGGTGATTGAAATCCCGGTGAGTGAAGCCGGGTCCTAGCGAGTGAAGCTAGGTGACCGAAACCCTGATGAGTGAAGCCAGGTCCTAGTGAGTGAAGCTAGGTTGAATGAAGTCCCGGTGAGTGAAGCTGGGCACGGAGTCTTGGTCCGGGGGACTGAGCACGAGTCAGAGAAGACTAGGGAGGCTGTTCTCTGGACTTAGAGTCGAATTTGTGGGAGTTGGATCGGTCTGGTGACCGATCAGGGAGTTGGCACGAACTCCCTATTGTGGATCGGTCTGGTGACCGATCCAGGAAAGTCTGATCGGTCTGATGACCGATCAGGGAGAGAACAGAAGCATTTGGTTCGGCTTCTGTGTTGCTTCAGATCGTTCTGGTGAACGATTAGAGAACCTTGATCGGTCCTCATGACCAATCAAATTGTCGTGAGATTTCTCACCTTGACCGATCAGGATGGCTCCTGATCGATCAGGGAGTGACCTGATCGGTCACCAGATCGATCAGGGCACGACCTGATCGGTCAGGTGACCGATCAGGGGGATTTGGCCTGCGAAAGCTGGGGAATCCCAGAAATGTTGTGGATCGGTCCAGTGATCGATCCCTGAGCCACTGGATCGATCAGGAGCTTGCCTGATCGATCAGGGTTCTCTCTGATTGGTCTGGTGACCGATCAGTAGCTGAAAAACTTTAATTCAAATACGCTGTCAGACTTCTGATCGCTTTTTGATTCGCTCTGATTTAGTTCTGATAACTCTGATTTCCTCTGATTCACGTTTGATTTCATTTGCTAAACTTCTGTTAAATGTGTAGGTGATGCAGGGATGATTTCAAATAGTGGAGGAGGGTCAACTGAGATCTTTCGATGCCACAGTTTTGGCTGTTTTCCCTTCGCACGATACAACGTTCTCTGGCGACGACTGGGAAGCTGACCTGGGGCTCGACTGGAGAGGTCAGGGGTAGTTGGGCTGTTGCAGATGAGCAACGTTGCAGAGGAGCGTCTGGCGTCTATGACCTGGCCCTGGCGACTAGCGACAGGAAGCAGCTTAAGAGTGGGCAGCGAAGAAGAGATGGGATCTCTTCTGGCAACAACTCTCATCAAGCAAAAACTTCAAGCGAAGCTCTGATCTTTGGCTAACTCGTGCATACTTTGTTGGATCTACAAACTTGAGCGCTTGGAAGAGGCAAGGAGCTTGGCGAGTCCATCAACAAGCAGACACGAAGAGCGGGGAGTCCTTGCGTGAGGTTTGTGCTGAATGAAGCTCGGTGTAGAGTTCCTGTGTTCCTTCTGTCCGAGTGCTCTAAAAACTTGAGAAGTTTTCAAAGAGAGCAAAAATATGTTTCTGGCTACATTCACCCCCCCCCCCCCCCCTCACTAGCCATCCAAGCACCAACAAGTGGTATCAGAGCTTGGGGTTCTGCTCAAACGGACTAACACCCGAGAGTCAACAAGAATGGCAATGAGAGAAGGATTTAGCACCACCCGACCTCCCTTCTTCGACGGATCTGATTTTCAATATTGGAAGTCTCGCATGGAGTACTACCTCAAGATCGATATTGGAATGTGGTTCTCCATGAAGGAAGAATTCATCCCTCCAAGAGATGCCGAGGGAAAAGAGTTGGAGTCCTCGCGATGGTCGGCTGAGCAAACTCATAAAGGGGAAGCCGATGCGAAAGCCGTGGTCACCTTGCAATGCAGGATGACCAAGGACCAACTAATCAAAGTTGGCCCCTTCACAAGCGCCAAGGATTTATGGAATAAGCTTATCGAACTTCATGAGGGCACCCGGGACTCGAGGATAGCCAAGAGGGACTTATTCGTCAACCAACTACAAAATCTAACCATGAAGGAGTCCGAGACGGTAAGTGAACTTCATGGCCGATTCAAAGAAATTCTCAACGGTCTCCACTCCATTGATGAAAAGGTCGAGAACCACGACCTTGTGAGGTACGTGTTAAAAGCCTTTCCAAGGAATGCCTTGTGGTCATCCATGGTGGATGCCTACAAGGTTTCCAAGGATTTGTCAATAGTTAAAATAGACGATTTATTTTGTGAAATGGAGCTCCAGGAAATTGCTAACAAAGGCCCCAATGAGAAGGGGATTGCACTTGTGGCAGGGGAAAAGACCAAGAAGAAAAAGGAGAAGAAGAAGGAGAAGGAGGTCTCTTCATCTTCATCCGAGTCCGAGTCCAGGAGGATGGTAGCGAGTCATCTTCATCCGAGATGGATAATTTCGTAAGGAGGATGATGAGGAAGAGCCGATGCTACAAAGGGAAAGGTAACCCTAGTGAAGTTAAAATTGATAAGACTAATGTTACTTGCTTTGAGTGTAGCAAGAAAGGACATTATAAGAGTGAATGTCCAAAGTTAAAGAAGAAGGAGGAGAAATCAAAGAAGAAGAAGAAGGCTTTGAAGGTCACGTGAGATGAATCTTCTTCTAGTTCATCCGAAGAGGAAAAGGAGGAGAAGAGCACTCGCCATGTAGCACTCATGGCTATTGAAGATGAGGAGAGCTGTGATGAATCCATGGACTCCTCAAACGCGGCTTCATCATCTTCGGATGATGAAGAGGTAATTTCTCCCGAATTAGACAAATGTTATAGAACTATTGCATGTTTAACCGATTTGTTAAAGAAGTCAAAAAAAAGGTTAAATCATTAAAAGTAGAAGTAGTACAATTGAAATCCTCTAAGGATGAGGATCTTGATGATTTGCATGTAGAAGTGTTAGAAGATGAAAATAAAGCCTTGAAGGGTGAGGTTGAGAAACTCAAGAATATTCTTGAGAAATTCTCAACTAGCTCCAAGGCTTTGGATATGATCTTAAATGCATAAAGGGCGGTTTACAACAAGGCCGGTATAAGTTATCGACCTAAAGAACCGACTTTTGTTTCCTTAATGTCTAGGACTCATGTTAGATCACCTAAGACTTCTAGGGTTCAAAAGAAAGTGGTCAAGGCATGGGTGCCTAAGTCTTGCATTGTAGGTGTTTTAAGTCCCAAGATTTGGGTACCTAAATCTTCTATTTTTCGTATTGTGTAGGCCTTGATTGAGGAGGAGCATCTATCAACTTGGTTCGTTGATAGTGGGTGCTCCAAATATATGACCGGTGATAGATCCTTGTTCACTACCCTACAAAGAAAAAGTAGAGGTAATGTTTCTTTTGGTAACAATAGTAGCCTTAAGGTTGTAGGGATAGGAGACATTCAAATATCCGAATGTCTTAGAATCAAAAATGTCCTTCTAGTCAAGGGGATGACATTTAATCTCCTAAGTGTCAGTCAATTGTGTGATGCGGGTTACACAATTGATTTTCATTCAAGTCAATGTCTAGTTAGACAAAATGACACACTTGACACGGTACTAGTAAGCACAAGGGTAGATAATATTTATCAAGTTTTTTTTAAAAGTGCTATTAATGCTTCTGTTAAGTGTTTCATGTCAAGAGAAGATGAGTCCACCCTTTGACACCGGAGATTGACACATGTGAACATGAAGAACATCCAGAAATTTGCCAACAAGGGACTAGTTCATGGCTTACCAAGCATCAAGTACGAAAAGGACAAGCTTTGTGATGCATGTCAAATGGGTAAGCAAACGAAATCTTCACACAAAGGTAAAAGCGATGTAAGTACTTCTACTGCTTTAGATTTACTTCACATGGATCTATTTGATTGTAACACTATAATATCTTTGAATGGTAGTAGATATTGTTTTGTGATCATTGATGATTTTACTAGATATACTTGGACTTATTTTCTAAAATATAAGGATCAAACCCTAGATGTTTTTATTTCATTTTGTAGAAGAATTGAAAATGAAAAATCAACAACAATTAAAACAATTAGGAGTGATCATGGAGGAGAATTTCAAAACCAAAGATTTTTAGAATTTTACCAAGAGAGAGGTTATAGACACGAGTTCTCCACTCCTAGGACACCACAGCAAAATTGTGTTGTAGAGAGGAAGAACCGAGTCTTACAAGAGGCTGCACGAAACATGCTCAATGAGTACTCTTTATCGAGTTACTTATGGGCTGAAGCTGTGAACACAGCTTGCTATGTGCAAAATCGAGTCCTCATTCATCGATTTTTAGGGAAGACTCCTCATGAACTTTGGTTTGGAAAACCACCTACAATTAAACATCTAAGGGTGTTTAGGTGTAAGGTGTTTATTCTAAACACCAAGGATCATCTTGGAAAGTTCACAGCAAAAGTTGATGAAGGGATACTGGTCGGGTACTCCCTCGTCAGCAAAGCTTACCGAGTCTATAACAAGAAGTCTAGATTAGTTGAAGAGTTTTCTGATGTTGTTTTTGAGGAGATCCCAAAAGCAATTGATCAATCAGAAGATGTAGAAGGAGTTCAATTCGAACTTAGGAAACTAGGTTTGGATGAAAGTCCAAGTGTTGTAGATGGTGCTGATGAGTCTGATGACGGTGAGCCTAGACAACACATAGATCAGCCGGATCCTGAGGCTGAGCCTGTGTTTAGTGACACCATCCAAGAAGCACCTCCAACACCAAGGCAAACTAGGTTAGCCTATAGTCATCCCCAAGATCAAATTGTTGGAGATATCCATCATGGGGTTAGAACTAGATCATTCTTTAGGAATGAGGCTAATGAAGTTGCTTTAATTTCAGAAATTGAACCTAGGAAAATTGACGAGGCATTGAATGATCTCGATTGGATCATTGCCATGCAAGACGAATTAGGTCAATTCGAGAGAAGTCAAGTTTGGGACTTAGTCCCTAGACCTAAGAAGACCACTATTATTGGAACCAAATGGGTCTTCAAAAATAAATTGAACCATAAAGGAGAAATCGTAAGAAACAAGGCACGCTTAGTAGCCAAGGGCTATAGTCAAGTTGAAGGTCTTGATTACGATGAGACCTATGCTCCCGTGGCACGATTAGAATCCATCTGTTTGATGCTTGCATTTACAACACATAGAGGTTTTAAACTCTATCAGATGGATGTTAAATCGGCCTTCCTAAATGGTTTCATAAGAGAAGAGGTCTATGTTGAACAACCTCCGGGGTTTAAAAATTTTGAATTTCCAAACCACGTGTTCAAGCTCAAGAAGGCGCTTTACGACCTTAAACAAGCACCTCGGGCTTGGTATGAGCGGTTGTCGACATTTCTCATTGAAAAAGGCTTTGTGAGAGGACAAATAGACCATACACTATTTCTGCGAAGAGATGGTGACAATATATTTGTAACCCAAGTATATGTCGATGATATAATTTGTGGCTCCAACAACAAGGGATATTTGAATGAATTTATTGGACACATGGAGAGTGAATTTGAGATGAGTCTAGTAGGAGAATTGACTTTCTTCCTTGGACTCGAAATCAAACAAACTCGAGACAGAATTCATGTGCACCAATCCAAATACACTCAAGAGATGCTCTGAAAATTTAACATGAGTGATTCTAAAGAGGTAACCACTCCCATGGCGACAAACACACGATTAGACAATGATGAGAGTGGTAAGCCTGTTGACCTAACCCAATACCGAAGCATGATAGGTAGTTTGCTATACCTCACAGCTAGTCGACCTAATATTCTTTTTGCTGTGGGTATGTGCGCTAGGTACCAAGTATGTGCCAAGGAATCTCATTTGATTGTCGTTAAAAGAATTTTGAGATACCTTAAGGGCACGATTGAAGTCGGTCTTTGGTACCCCCGTACCGAGTCATTTGACTTAATTGGCTACACCGATTCCGACTATGCTGGGTGCAAGTTAGATCGGAAGAGAACAAGTGGGGGTTGCTAATTCTTAGGATCATCATTAGTGAGTTGGTCAAGTCGGAAGCAACATTGTGTTGCTCTCTCCACGACCGAGGCAGAATATATCGCCATGGGAGAGAGTGTATCACAATTGTTGTGGATGATACACACACTAGAGGACTATGAATTAACCTACAAGGGTGTGCAAGTGTTGTGTGACAACATAAGCACAATAAACCTAACAAAGAATCCAGTCCATCATTCTAGGACCAAGCACATTGAAGTGCGTCACCACTTCATTAGGGATTATGTTGCTAGAGGAGATATTGTACTCTCACATGTAGAGTCAAAATCGAACCTAGCAGACATTTTCACTAAACCACTCCCCGAAAATGAATTTAGTTTCTTAACGAGGGAGTTGGGAATGTATCGTGCTTCATAGAATTGAAAAGAAAACAAAAACCCTTCATGATCAATTCAAATTGTTGGGCAACAATTATTGGGCAACTTGGGAACATCTCACACAAACTATAAGGTTTAACAAAATATTTTTGTTTGCTAGAAATGGGGTGAGATGCTAGGATCAACCTAATTACTCAAACTGTTAATGCATCCCTTGAGAAATTAGGTTGACGAGACAAAAATCATTAAGTTGACCAAATATGGGGAAAAACAATGCATAATATATGTGTATTTGGTTCCATGATCATACTTGGACATTCCAATCAAGGAAACTTGATTGGAGTTTTGTTATTTGATACAAACTTGTTGCAAATTGGATGTATGTTTTGATTGATTATGATTTCATTGGTTGGGTTCTTTTTTTTTACAACCAAGAGGTTGTTAAATCCATAACGACTTTTGATTCTTGTTAAGGGATCAGTTCTAGTCGAGGGAATACCTCTAAGATCGATAAACTTCCATATGATCTTGTCAGAATTCTAGAGGAGGTATGAACTGAAGTTTCTGTCATGTATCAGACAGTCTCTGATTTCTGATCAGTCCACCGACCGATCCAGAGGTGTGCTGATCGGTCCACAAACCGATCAGTGAGCTCACAGAACCACGACTAAGTGATTCTGTTCAGTCCCTGATCGATCCACAGACCTGTAGATGCAATCATGCCCTAAATTAGAGGTTTCGATGATTGACGGTTATTTAAGTTTAAGCTAATACATTGGATCTAACATTGAGATTTAGTGTGCAGTAACGCAAGAAGTCCAAGGAATGGTCGGGGACCGAGTTCTTGGCATGAAGACCCGGAGTTGAGGAAGCTCCAGGCAGGAAGTCCAAGGGATGGTCGGGGACGGAACTCTTGGCATGAAGACCCAGAGCTGGGAGGCTCCAGGCGTGAAGTCCAGGAAACGAGAGGTTTCGTTGGCACAAGGTAATTGAATCCATTGGAAGGTATTCAATCAACCCAGCTGTGAACTGCAGGCTTGAAGTCCGAGTTAGGCGTATCAATCGATTCACCAATCAATTGGAAGATAACTAATCGATTGGTGAATCGATTCAGACTGACTCTGTGTGGAAACAGGAGGTTCTGTAATCGATTGCTGAATCGATTACAAGCTGTTCTGTCCGCGGACAGAAAGCTTGGTAATCGATCACCCAATCGATTCCGAAACCCTGTAATCGATTGGTGAATCGATTACAAGCTGTTCTGTCCGCAGACAGAACCCTTGGTAATTGATCACTCAATCGATTCAGAAACCCTGTAATCGATTGGTGAATCGATTACAAGCTGTTCTGTGCGCGACAGAACGCTCGGTAATCGATCAGTTAATCAATTCAGGATTCTAATCGATCAACCAATCGATTCAAGTTCAAATGGCGTAATCCCAGTCGTTCATCCAATATCCGTACTGCTCAACGGTTACTTGGTAATTGATTGGGGCTTCTCACCAATCGATTCAGGAAGCATAAGAAGACCGTTATAAGCGAAAAATCAAGCTCAAACCAAAACACTGTTCCATTGCGATTTGAGCTAGGGTTTTGGTGCTTCAAGCTGTGTGTTCAAGCTCAAGTTTCCAACACCTTCATCAAGCAATCAAAGGAAGGAGAAGCAAGCCTATTGTGTAATACTTCTTTCTCTTCTTCTTCCTTGTGTTGTTCTTTGTGAAAGTTTTCAAGGGTGTTGTAAAAGGGTTTCTCCACCCTCGGGGTTGTTCCGAGAAGGAGGTTTGATAGTGAAATCTGTGATCGCTGGTGTGGACCCTTGGATTAGTCACCTCAAGGAGGTGGAGACCAAGTAAATACAAGTGTTAGCATTGGATTTGGTGGTGGGTAGACTTTGATTTCTGTTTGAAGGAAAAAGAATCAACTAAAGCGAGCTATTCACCCCCCCTCTAGCTCTACCGATCCTCAACAAGACCGATCAGGGGCATTCCTGATCGGTCACCGGACCGATCAGGAGTTGGCCTGATCGGTCATAAAGACCGATCACGAGATTTCACGACAATTCACAGGAATCCCTCTGTGTTGGCCCTGATCGGTCCACTGACCGATCTAGCCACCCTCCTGATCGGTCCACAGACCGATCCGATCAGTGAGGATCACCAAACCCTCTGTTTGCTTCCTGATCGATCGGCAGACTGATCAGGGGTTTCCCTGATCGGTCACCCGACCGATCAGGACCCAGCCAGACCGATCAGGAGGTTCCCTGATCGGTCTGGGTTTCCCCAGATCAAACGGTGTTCCGATCGATCACATTAAATCCGGTTGGTGGATCGGTCCACCAACCTATTAACTCTCTCTATCCCTTCCTTCTCTAACCCTAGCCGACCGAATCTCCTCTTCCTCCTCTTCCTGCGCGTGGCTTCTTGCAACCTTCTCACTGCTGTGCGAGTTCTGTGAGTTGGCGCTCGAGTTTCTCCTGCTCATTCTTCCTGCGATCTGAGTTCTCTGAGGATCCTCTGCGAACTTCTTCCTTCTGCTCCTAGATTTTGAGCTCGGTTTTCCCTGCGAGCCGTTCATTTGCGCCGCTTGTGTGTGCTTCCTCTGCGCAACTCAGCCGAGTGGGTTCTCTCAACCAACTCAACCGTCAGTTGTGTATTTCTCACTTCATGGCACCTAAGTAAGCAAATCCTTGCAGTTTTCATTTCTGTTCGTTTCATAAATTATGATGTTTGTGCTAACCATGATGATTTATCTTGTGTGGTGCTCTTAAACACCAATCTTACTCATATATTGGTATTGTGATGTGGTTGCCGTGACCTAAACCTATCAAACCCTATTTTCACTTGTTCACTTGATCTAACCTCACTGATCATTTTCCTTGTCGTGCCGTGGTCTAATTCTCACTGATCAAATCACACTAATCTTTTGTGTTCACTTCAACAATTCAATCTATGCCATGACCTTAATTGCATTTGATCTTTGTTATGATTCAATTGATCCATTCAAATACCGTGACCCATTATTTCTAACCCTTAGGAAATCTTCCAAAGGCAAAGAACCTGCCGAGGGGACTTCGAAGGGAAAAGGTCCTTCCTCTTCTACACCCTCGCGTAGACATCCTCCGTTGACTAGTACTCAATTTCTTAGCGCCTACTTTGAACAAAAATTCCTCAACTCCTCCTTCAAACTTCTACCCTGTAGAATCGTGGACAAGACCTTTGTGTATGAAAATTGTCCATCGGTTAAATAGATTATAGAATTCTATAATATAGAATCCTTCTTGTTTCTAGAACGAGAGGTCAATGTAGATCTGGTATCTGAATTCTACAACAACCTTTATCCCACTACTGGCACTCACTCTTACACTACCAGAGTGGCTAAAACAAACATTGATTTTACCTATGCTAGCTTCACTGAGTATCTGGGCTTTCGTCGATCGCCAAATTGCATGTCCTTCTTCCCTACCATTCCAGCTCCTCTCCCAGTTCTGTTCATGGGAGTCACCTCCGACTCCATCTATGAGTATTTCTTTGGACATCCTAAGCCAGATGACCTTGATGAGTTGGGTCCTGATTTCCCTACCTTTGCTGCACTTCGTCTTTCTCCAGTTGATTATGTTCTATTCAAGATCATTACCAACTGTATCTTACCAATTACCTCCAAACCCCTTGCTGAGATTCGCCCCTTCCACTGTCTGATGCTCTATGGGATGCATCGTCAATTAGACTTTGATATCATGCAGAGTATCTTTGAGTCCATTATCTACTACAGAGAGCCCAGTCGTCGCACCGTCTACATGCCTTTTGGGCACATCATTACTGACTGGCTCCAGACAGTTGGTATCGATGTGTCCAAGGGCAGGACCATGCCCATGGTTCTGCAGGATTGTCGACTTGGCAAACGCGCGTTTGCCAATTCTGGCATCGCTATCGGACCTCAGGACCAGGGCCTTCTGTGGAAGGATGGGTGAGGTCTAGGGGAGTTACCACGGGTCGCCCACATATAGGTACCAGCAGCTCCGGCTGTTCATCAGGAGGCACCCGCTGCAGACTATGAGTACGAGCCGGATCCTGATCTCCAGTGGCAGGTCGCAGAGCTAGAGCAGACGATCCAACATGAGCTTCATGTTTCAGAGCTCTGGCGATAGGAGATCCGCTCTGAGGTGCAGTCTATCGACCGCAGATTACTCACGATCGAGTCCGAGGTCTCTGGGATGCGTTCCGGTCAGGAGGCGTGGTTTGCAAAGTGGCGTGCTTGGGCAGCTGGTAATCCGTACCAGCCTATATTTCCTGGAGCTACGCCCTCCAGCAGCACTGCCCCGGGGTGCTTTCTACCGGACTATGATACATCCTACGACCCCATGCAGTCTGACGACCCACCTGCCCAGGATTGATTGTGCTTGCACTCTGATTTTGATTATGCTTCCATGATTTGTGATGTATCTGACTATCTGACTGATTTCATGTATGACTTGCTATTTCCTGATTATTGCAATTTCATGTCGTCCTTTATTTCATATGATGCATATGATTTTCCTATCGTGCTTTATCTTTATCATATGTCTTTCATATGACTTCGAATTAATCATATCCTGTTTGTTTTGAGAAAAGCCCTGGGTTGAGGGGGAGGTATTTAAACGTAACAACCAGTCTACACCCTTTTCGATGTTTGACAAAGGGGGAGAGTTTGGTTAGTTAAGTTTATGATGTTTACGAGTATAACTATTGTAGGGGGAGGACTCTGATTCTCCTACGATAGTGAGAATTGATTACTGGAATTTGATTTCAAATACCTAAACTTAAAATCGGGTTGTTAAACAATAAAAAGGGGGAGATTGTTGATGCAGTCTGACCCTGATTGTTGTTTTGGTGTTGACACCGATTTTAGTTTAGGTTAATGAGATGAGTCTGGTTTAAGACCTGGTCGGGGACTGGGCACGACTCCCGGTGAGTGAAGCCGGGTTACGGAAATCCTGGTGAGTGAAGCCGGGTCCTGGTGAGTGAAGCCAAGTGATTGGTAACCCTGGTGAGTGAAGCCAGGTGATTGAAATCCCGGTGAGTGAAACCGGGTCCTAGTGAGTGAAGCTAGGTGGCCGAAACCCTAATGAGTGAAGCTAGGTTGAATGAAGTCCCGATGAGTGAAGCTGGGCACGGAGTCTTGGTCCGGGGGACTGAGCACGAGTCAGAGAAGGCTAGGGAGGCTGTTCTCTGGACTTAGAGTCGAATTTGTGGGAGTTGGATTGGTCTGGTGACCGATCAGGGAGTTGGCACGAACTCCCTGTTGTGGATCGGTCTGGTGACCGATCCAGGAAAGTCTGATCGGTCTGATGACCGATCAGGGAGAGAACAGAAGCATTTGGTTCAGCTTATGTGTTGCTTCAGATCGTTCTGGTGAACGATCAGAGAACCTTGATCGGTCCTCATGACTGATCAAATTGTCGCGAGATTTCTCACCTTGACCGATCAGGATGGCTCTTGATCGGTCAGGGAGTGACCTAATCGGTCACCAGACCGATCAGGGCACAACCTGATCGGTCAGGTGACCGATCAGGGGGATTTGGCCTGCGAAAGCTGGGGAATCCCAGCAATACTGTGGATCGGTCCAGTGACCGATCCACGAGCCACTAGATCGATCAGGAGCTTGCCTGATCGATCAGGGTTCTCTCTGATCGGTCTGGTGACCGATCAGTAGCTGAAAAACTTTAATTCAAATACGCTGTCAGACTTCTGATCGCGTTCTGATTTGCTCTGATTTAGTTCTGATAACTCTGATTCCTCTAATTCACATTTGATTTCATTTGCTAAACTTCTGTTAAGTGTGTAGGTGTTGCAAGGATGATTTCAAATAGTGGAGGAGGGTCAACTGAGATCTTTCAGTGCCACAGTTTTGGCTGTTTTCCCTTCGCACGATACAACGTTCTCTGGTGACGGCTGGGAAGCTGACCTGGGGCTCGATTGGAGAGGTCAGGGGTAGTTGGGCTGTTGCAAATGAGCAATGTTGCAGAGGAGCGTCTGGCGTCTGTGACCTAGCCCTGGCGACTGGCGACAGGAAGCAGCTTAAGAGTGGGCAGCGAAGAAGAGATGGGATCTCTTCTGGCAACAACTCTCATCAAGCAAAAACTTCAAGCGAAGCTCTGATCTTTGGCTAACTCGTGCATACTCTGTTGGATCTACAAACTTGAGCGCTTGGAAGAGGCAAGGAGCTTGGCGAGTCCATCAGCAAGCAGACATGAAGAGCAGGGAGTTCTTGCGTGAGGTTTGTGCTGAGTGGAGCTCGGTGTAGAGTTCCTGTGTTCCTTCTGTCCGAGTGCTCTAAAAACTTGAGAAGTTTTCAAAGAGAGCAATAATCTGTGTCTGGCTACATTCACCCTCCCCCCTTCTAGCCATCCAAGCACCAACAAAGGTAATGAGTTTACCTTTTATTTAAGATTCTAATTGGATAGAAGCATGCTTAAGTATTTATGAATGTCAAATTTTGCTTCAGCTTCTATTACTTTTGCTCAAAAGCAAATTCTTGCTTCTGTTTTTTTATTTATGGTGTAAAATTAAAAGTTAACATTTATGTCCTTAATAAATTTATCATTTTACATAATTACCACCGCACTTATATCAAATATTTATTTTTTAAATAATAGTTTATATTTTTTATATAATTTGTATTTCCAAAATTTTCTATACATATTTTTGTATATTTATATAATTTTTGTCATTTTTTATATTTATAATTTTATTTATTTTATTTATATTTTAAATATTAATGTAATAAAAAATTAAATTTTGATATAATATTCAGAATATAATAATGATTATATAAACATATTATTGATATTGATAGTATATCAAAATTATATTTAGATAATTAAAAAAGATTAATTTATATAGTTTAAGAATATTATTATCATTTAATTAAAAATTAAGTATGAACATTAAGAGTTTTGATATGCTAAGGACTTTACCGCGCGAACTCCTTGCAAACCTTAATTATTTCTTTGGTTTGAAATTTTTTTTGTGCTTAATACTATAATCCAAATGGGAAGACTAAACCCTAGGGATAATAGCAAGCAAAAAATAAAGAAAAAATAAAAGAAAAAATCAAATACAATAGGTGTGCACGAGTTTGCGCGATAAGGTCTTTAGCATAAAATTTCTATGAACATCAAATACTTAAACTTTATCTTATATTAATTTTTGACTTCTATTTCTAAATACTTATCAATTTCTTACTAATTTTAAAATAATCTTTGATTATCAGTTAATTGGAGAAAACTCCCCAATCCCAAACTGGCCTTTGCATGCACTCCCCATTTGATAAATTTTTTACATTCACTCCCTGATGGATTGAGTATAAAAGAGTAAAAAATCAGTATACATTGTAAAGATTTGAGTATAAATTGTTTGAGATTGAGTACTAATTTAAGAAATTTGAGTACAATGTTTCGGTGACCCCTCATGTGAAAATCTTGATGTGGTGAGTATAAAAGAGTGAAAACTCAGTATACATTATAAAGATTTGAGTATAAATTGTTTAAGATTGAGTACTAATTTAAGAAATTTGAGTATAAAATGACTCCTCATGTGAAAATCTTGATGTGGTGGATGTAACCTCACATACTCAAATTTTTAAATTTTATATTCAAATGTTTTTAAATAATACTTAATCTAAATCAATTCATACTTAAATTTTGATAATATATACTGAAATTTTTACTATATACTGAAACAATGTATACTCAAATTTTTTCAAATAATACTCAAATTTCTTAAATTAGTACTCAATTTCAAACAATTTATACTCAAATTTTTACGATTTATACTGAATTTTTACTCTTTTATACTGATAAAAAAAATAATACACAAAACTGTCTTGTCAATTCCATTAGGGAGTGTATGCAAAGAAATTTTCGATTGGGGAGTACATGCAAAACTCAATTTAATGTTGAGAAATTTTCTCAAATTTCTCTCAAACACTCTTGAAAACTGAGCCAAACACTCTTTTACTTTTAATGTTATTTTATGCCCTAGTTATTATGTGCTTCCTGTAACATCTAATATAATATTGTTATGATATTATAATAACTACTTAATAATAATTTTGATTATTTAAAAAAATTAATAAAATTTAAATAATTTTGAAAAATTAATTAATAAAAAAAATTTTAACATAATAATATTTAGTATTTAGATTCAACGTTTGATAAAATTTATATAAATTTGATTAAAGAATATTTTGATAAAATTTAGAGAATATTATGATATAATAGTATTTTATGTATAATTATAAAAAATAATATATTTTATAATTTTATTAGAATAAGGGATATTTTTATATAAAATATCTGATGGATCATGGATGCCTTTCAGTTTTAAAAAAAAACTTTTTTTTTTACGATTGACATAATTTGAAATGCTTTTACTTTGTATCCCTATTGTTATTAAGAATAAAAATATTTTTAAAATAAAAATATGTCCCTTCTAAATTTTATTTTAAAATTTTATAAATAACCGACACTCTGGAAGTTGTGCGTCTGCTTGCCGTCCGGTGATTTGGAGAGCGAACGGAGTCCGTTCGAGCCGATGCCGGGGAGGACCGTGGCGGCGTTTCGGAACGGCCTGATGCAGAGATTATGAGCAAAGGCAATGGCGAAGCCGTAGATCTCTCTGTTTGAAGTCCCATTTCAGTGTGCGCGAGGATGGTCGCTTCGAAGCAAGGTTTCAGGATTCGTGGTTTTTCATTTGAGAATGGGTTTGCGCAAATTAGGGTTGAGCGGCACAGCGCTCATCGATGCCTAAGTCAAGACGATATTAGGGTGCGCGATACATGACCATTGCACAAAATCACTCCGGCACTTCGAGGAGATGAAGGAGTTCTTCTTGTAGTGCGGATCGAGGGTTTCAGAAGTGGCTGTGGTGCAAATAAGAAAGTCGAATTGGCTGAATTAGCTGCAGAAAAGCTTCTTAAGCATATAGACAATAACATCCGGTAAAGTTTATTATCCTTTTCAACATGTACATTGTAGGCTATAAGTCTTATGATACCTAGAAAGAAAGAACCAACATGAAGATCGAGTTACATTGAGGTGGAGGGAATACTCATCATTTTGTTGCAGATGATCAATTTTATCCACAGTATAAGGAGATATATGAGGAATTAGAGGAACTTGATACTGGAGCTGGAGAACAAGGCTATGAACTCAACATTGATTGGATGCTTCACTGCATTGAGGAAGAGGAAAAGGAGAATTCATTAGGATACAACAGTGAAAAGTTAGCACACGCTTTGGGTCTATTATAGTATTTCTATGGGATCTGATATTAGGATTGTCAAAAACCATAGAATTTTAATTTGTGGCGATTGCCTACTTTGATGAAGATAGATGTCAAGCAAATTGTCGAGCAGAGATATAATGCTGAGGGCTATCAAAAGATTCCACCATTTAAAGATGGTAATTACTCATTTGAGACAATCATGATCATCTGCATTGCTAACTATCAGTTTCTTCAGTGAAGAAGGCATATTGCTTGCTTATTCAGCATCAGATAATTTTCCCAATGTTAATGGTCATTATGAAAACACTGAAGTATTAAAAGTTAAGTGCATATCTAGGGATTATAAGTTAAGGGTTTCAATCATGTACAGAATGTCTAGCAGTGAGCGATGCGGGATGACATGGATTTGGTGCTTCGTCAACAACAATGGTATGCAAATTTTTCTGCAATTTTACTTGCTATGTAATTTCCTTATGTTTTGACTGCAACTTTTATGGAGGATAACAGGTGCAAATTTGAAGTGATGAATATGTTAATGAAGTTCTTCAATGCTCCTTTTTATGCCTGTTTTGTTAGAGGTAATAGGTTGCACAATCAAAATTTTCTTGGGCGCTCATGATGGAAATGTTCCCTTAAACTCAGTCCTTGCTATAATCTAGGCCAAAACATGGCCTAGGTTAACACAAACTTTTCATGCTATACATCTGTTTAGATTCGCAAAATATACCCCTAAAGCTTATGGCTAGGTCTTTGAAGTACACAATTACGTCTTTGGCTTCCAACCAAACCTCTGGACCTCATAATAACCCTCACAACTCCTCTAACCTTATCACTTGATCTACCAGACCTCTAACATACAAAAAATTATTAATAATTTGTGACAATTAGGAAAACTATGAAAATAACACATGCACACACTAAGAACATCTGTTGGACCTACCAATGATGCAACGAAAAAATTACACTTTCCCATGTTTTAGAGGTCACACAGTTCAAAAGAATGTATATTTTGGATTCAAATCAGGATCTATTTTTTTTTAAAAAAAAGTATTTTAACAAATGTAACACCACTTATATAATTATTATATATATGAATATAAACAAATTTAACAAGATAACACAATTTGAAAAAGAAGAAGTTATCATAAGGAATCAGAACTGTTATTTAGTATGATCAAATTTCACTCGGTTTTCTATTTTTGATCATTTCAGTGCAGCCACCTATATTAGACATGCAAGCCTAGAAACTCAAAAGAGAAGTTCATAGCCTACCTACATAAGATCAATTTGCAAATTGGGATGCTAGCAATGCTATAGAATAAGTAATTTGTTTAAAGATCTAATTATGTTCGTGAGATCTGAGTCCTGACTTCTTTTTGCATATATCTATATCATGAATAAACTTCAATGTGAGGGCATCTGATTGCAATTATAAGTTAAAAGACATTATTCATTTGCAAAATTACTGACTCATTAATCGGTCACATTCCGGAGGCAGCTTTGGTTGCTTCTTTTAGTGCACTCATGATCTCCCCTGCAACAATTCCATGGTCAGTATAGACAATGAGTGGGCTCTCACTTGGAACTATGTCTTCCTTCTGGTAGCTCCCAGCAGTTCTCTGCAACTCCTCAGAGCTCTTCTCCACAATCCCTTTCATGATCACAGTCTTGTGGTTTCCTGATATGAGCTCCTCATGATCTGTATCACCTCCTTCTCCGAGAATCACGTACATATTTGTAACACTAAGGCCCCATCGAACAAATAAGTACCTACACACATTCATCAACATGATACCCGTTAATTAATTGGTTGTTGCATGCTCTACTAGATAATTTTCAGCATGGAAGCTGCTTAGAAGGTTTTAGTTTTCCCAGTCAACCTCATTAAGAGTGACATACAAGGATCTATGATTTCAAATGTTATCCCAGCATAAACCATAACCCACAAACTTCTTTAGATTAGAAATAGGCAACTGTCGTTTAACCCCTGCAGTCAGTCTCTTGGTTTAGCTCATTGATACTGAAACTCTCTAGATGCAGCCTTCAACTAGTCTATTAAACCTAACTGAAGTTTCTAATTATCAACAATGTCAAACCTTTTGAAAAAACTGAGGGCTATTAAAATACGCACTTAAAAATGACAATTCTGATGCAATTGCATATTACATACACAATGGAGATGCTTTTTTCCTACCTCAATGCTTGAGATCGAGATGCCAGCAGAGGAACAACCTGCAACCTTGTAGAGTTCCTGCAATACATGAGATGGCATCGGAGTCCTCGCATTCTGAGCTTTTGACGAAGATCGTCAACGCGATTTGCCTGGGGTAGTATTCTTATATGTCAGATACCAATTTTGCACATGAAACCAGATTTTTCTACAATTTACCTTGCTTTTATCTTTGACCATGAATGAAACACAGTGAGGGTTGCTGGAGTTTGCATCTTCCACTATGATGGTAGTGGACTTTTCAGATGCTTTATCATCCTTACTGTCTTGAAAGTTCATCAGTTTTGTCAATGTCCTCTTCACACCATCATATCCCCAGCGATAATCAATGTGTGTGGCATAATCAGGATCTGCACACAACTTTCCTTCTGCATCCATGCACTGAGCAGTGCCTGGATAATAAACTTCACTCCCACTGCTGCATATAAGAGCATCAAAATCTGTTGCAGGGATCTTTACTAACTTCAATAAGGCAAGAACTTCTGAAATGGACATGGCAGTTGATAGAGCAAAGCCTGAAATCTTTGACATTTGAGAATCTGATCTGACGGCCCTAAACACCTCCTGTATTACCTGCAGCATCTTCTTATCAGGAGCACCACTACTGTCATAAGAATCAACAGCTATAACAAATAGCCGCCGCCGCCTTCGGAGAAGAGGGTACTTGTTAATGGTAGATCCTGGAACCTCACTCTGCTTCTTGCCACTGTCGACACCCTGTGGTTCAGGTGCCTGTTTCTTGATCTTGCTCATGATTCTCTTCACTTGATCTTGCAGCTCTGGGTCACTCTTTCCAGCTCCAACCTTCTCTAGTTCAACTGGGTCAAACTCAAGGGAACCACCGAGCAAGCTTTTCTCACCATCCACAGAAAGCCTAAGTGATGACTCATGTACATCCCTTAGAGAGTCGCCATAAGACTCCTCAACAGCCATGTCATCCGTGGGAGTGTCTGTTTTCCATTGTGGATGTCTCATCCTGCAAGCAGCCACTTTAGTGAGATATGTCCTGCAATGCTCAGGCCATGAGAAGAGATGAATATTTCGCCATCCGTTTTTCCTACACTCATGCCACAGGTTCTTTTCTGAAACCAGCTTCAGAAGTGCATCAGCTATAGCCTTCTGGTCGTGTGGATCCACAAGCAATCCATTATGCAATGCCTGATGCATGAAAATTAATAAGGATTTGTGCTTTCAAAAGTGATATAGAGGCTGCATTGTGATAGAGAAAGGAGATATGTTTACCCTATGAATGTCAACAGGACCTCCATTCTTTGTGGCCACCATAGGGAGTCCATGCGCAGCTGCCTAGATTTTGCCCAAAGTATATGATTAATGGTCAGACAATTGTAAAGATCGCTTCAGTTATGCCTGCATATATCACACATACCTCAATTAAGGTAAGACCAAAAGGCTCGACTAGAGCAGGATTAATGAAAACTCCCTGCAAATTAAAGTAACTTCAACTTAGCTAGTAAGTTTTTCAAATCAGTCATAAAATAAATTCACAAGAATCACACTAACCTTTGTTTTTGCCGCAAGCCTGTAGATTTCTGGAACATCAGATTGTTTATGATGCTTTGGGTATGCCACATATCCATACAGGTCATACTTGTCAATTAGCTTCAATGCTGTTGTTAAGACACTAGCATTACCTGCAGGCATCTCATCTATGTTGTCTCTGTTCCCCATAATTAGGGTCTGCAAATAGAAAAAATGATAATGACTGTGCTTTATTTAATGAAACTTTTTTCATCAAAGCCATTTTTATCTTTTCTACAACCATTCAGTTGTGCAAAAGTTATGCTTTTGTAGAAAATATTAAGAATGCACTAGATAAGTATTGTTTCTGAATGATTTCGTGTTTACATGCACAGTTCATGTGATCCGGCTAAAACTTTGCATCATATTGTCCAGATAAATATTCATGTCATCTGAAAGGAATTGCATTTTTATGTCATGTATGAATTCACTCAATCTTCAACCAAAAACAATACTAGACTAGAACATAGATATGACACATAAGCAAGTTAAGAAATGTTCCTCACAAGATTAGCGAGCTCTCTCAATGGTCGGCATTCTCCAAATGCTTTCAGAAGGGTGGTGATGTTCTTCTTAGGATCAGGCCTTGATAAAGCCAAGATCATAGGTTTGTGAGGATTTGTGAAGAAACGCATAACCTGCAGAAATGGTACTTTATTGTTTCTTGAAAACAGGGATCACTAGATGTATTTCAAAATGAGATGAGGGTACTTGCCTCGGCCCATATAGGTGGGACTGATCTAGGTGAAGCTCCATCTGCACCAATAATATCTTTTAAGTCTCCATCCGTATCAGTTGTGTCTTCCTGAATTGCTACACTACTGAAATCCATCCCAGGAGGAATCACCTGCAATTTTATAGCACAATTACCAAACTTTTGTGCAGTCCTCAAGTTGCTATATTTGATGAACAATCTTTTAGAAGTTGAAAACAAAATGATTTATCAAATGTTGTATCAGAAGGTAAGTATTCTCTTGCTAAAGAGAAGAATGTATATATTCCATACTGCTCATACCTGGTGAAATTATGTTATCTTGTTATCTTTGTTTTTGTAGGCGTGAATTTTGGAATGCTTACCACCATCCTTGGCATGTGTCGGCCATGGCAGTTGACCCCCTTCGAGCCCGTGCCCTTAGCACTCGCTCAAGTTTGACATCGAAGCCATCATATAATCCCCATTGCTCATCAATCTCCTGCTTTGTGCTTGTAATGACAAGCTCGGATGTGTCCAAGGAGAGTTCCTCTGCTTCAATGCGCCTCATGATCTTATAAGTTGCATTGATGTCTTGTTTCGATTGACGGCCCTGCTTGAGAAGTTGCTCCAGTTTGTTCCTCCCCAGAGAGTGGCCTGTGAGGACCATGGGAACGTTCAAGGCCCCAGAAAGAAGAGCAGCCACATCACCTGCATCAGCATAATGGCCATGGATCACATAGGGCCACACTGGATGCCCTCCACCAACCTGCTCTCCCAAGACCTTTGCCATATTGAGGATGTGTGCTAGTGCTCCATCGACAAATTCTTGCAGGTATGGCCAAAGAAGCTCTTTGCGCAGGTACTCGTCTCTCGGGCCACAAGGTATCCGAATGATGTAAGCTCCAGCACTCTCACCCACATCATTCCCCTCTGCATCATAAGAACCTGATGTCAACATCTCTGTAGGCTCCCCGTAGCTCCAGTCCACATCAGGTGATGTTATCTGGCGAGTGAAAAGATCGACCCTATAGACACCAGGCATCATCGATAGTGCTCGAGCAAGTTCCACCACATACTTCACCTGTAAGTTCCATGCAACAATCTCAACCACCTCCCACATGAAAAATTAGCATAACAATGAACATATAGGAATAACATTGCTTTTACCTGGCCACCAGTATCTGAATCCCGACCTAATTCCATGTTTTCTCCTCGAACTAGGCCATGCAAGCTGACAAATTGCAACGATAATTGACAGATACCTAACTCTTTTTTTTTTTAAACTTAAACAGGTACAATTGTAACTGAATATTCTAGTGTGACTTCAAATTTTGATTACTTGTATATTGGTTGCTAAAACTTCTACTATGATCTTGAATTGCAGTCCAAGGCATGCTTTGAAGATTGACACAAGTCTAATGTGTCTGTACCTGATCTCTATTTTGCAAGGCCCATTTAGATCTGCACCACCAACGTCACATGAACTATCTTTTCTTATGGCTTCCAAGACATTAAAAGTGTGGCACAATTTCAACTTTGTGCCATAAATACGTCAAACTAGTGAGTTCTTCTTGATATGTAATTGAGATTATTGTATCTGAATTTTATTAGATTTCGAAAGCAAGCATTTTTTTTTCATGGATGAAATATGGTATAAATTCATTGTTATGACAGGAATCTGCATTCCAAGTGTCTGGGAGACTTCACCAAGGCGGCTATTCATGTACCTGATGAGCACAATGTAGAGCTTTTTCTCCTTGTTGTCATCAGACCAGACTTGGAGATCAGACACATTCCTCTGGAACTTCTTTCTGGGCGTATCACTTTGCTGCAACTCACCCACCGTATCGCCCTTCTCGCCCTCCGACAGATCCTCCGACATGTCCTCGGTGGCATCTCTCCGGCCCTGCTCCCGCTCCCATCGCCGGCTTGCTGTCCTTTGAGTATCCTCCCATTCCAGCTGCAATCAACAGTTCAAATTCCAGAGTAAGATCATTTTTTTTCCATTGGAAACTGACCAAGGCGATTCCTTTTGATCGATTCTGTGTTGCAAGTATAAGCATGGATCGCGAACGAATTTGATTTCACGATTTTAACTATTGCTGTATCAATGAATAGAAGATGCGGAGGAAAAAGGCAAAGCTTTTTTTTGTTGCCTGCTTCTTCTTGCGGGCGAGGTGCCAGATACGCCAGCACATGTTCTCGAGGCGGGAGTTGCGCTCGCGAGAGTTGCGGGTGGCGACGACCTTGATCCAGGTGCGGTGGAGGTCGGTCTCGTCGACGCCGATGACGACCTCCTCGACGAAGTACTTGGTGGGATTGAAGTGGACGCCCACCGGAGCCGTCGCGGACGCCAACGCGGCCTTCTGGTCGTCCGCCACCGCGCCGCCGGAGTCCAGTATCGCCTCCAGGTAGCCGTTGATCCATTCATTTCCCGCCATGCCGACCTCTCACTGTAAGTTCACTCTTCCCAAGCCTTTATTATACTAACATCCTTCGCGTCCAATCAATTGCTGAATTGCTTCTTGCTTCTTCTCCGGCCGATCGATATGCATGTGATGAAGAGGATGAGGCATCGATTGGTCGAAAAGTTTCGTCCGAGGATTGTGGAGGAGGAGGAGAGGTGGAATGGAGAGATAAGAAAATGATCTATTTGCTATGCTGCATCCACGCAGCTTGCGCGATTTATATTAATGTGTGTTGTCTGGCGAAGGGAGGAAGAGAGGGGGAGTGAAGGGGCGGAAAGGGAAGGGAAGGGGATTTATAGTGAGTGGTGTTGAGATAGGGAAACGAGAGATGGAGAGGGGTACGTGCCAAGATGTGGGACCACCTACGGCGTCGCAGCTCCAAGCCTCCAACGTTGCTCGATATATTAATTTTAATAATTTATTCGAAATTTATTAAATTTAATTAAAACTATTCAATTTAGTGAAATCCATTTTAAATTTTAACCGACTAAAATAATTTTTTTAATCAAGTCTATAAAAGAATTTTTATATAAAAGTTTTTTATGTATAATAATTTTGTTTAAGTTAAATTAAAAAATAAATTATTTTAATATATTTTAGTAGTTATTATATTCGATATTAAAAATACCGTAGGGCTATCTTTTTAAAAAAATTTATTTTGATTTCGTGATTGGTTAATTATTTAGTTAATCTAAAGAAAATTAACTCATTTTCTCGATTTTACATTTGATTTGTTATATTTTCTATTTTTATTTTTTAAAAATCATATTTTTTAATTTTTTAAAAAATAATTTTTTTTTCATTCTTTAATTTTTCAAAAAACGTTATATCTTTTTTTAGAAAATAAGATTAGAAAATATAAATTAAATATATTTTTCAAAAAATTATATTTTTTACAGAAAATAAAAATAAAAAATAAATCTATAAAATGCCTCCTTAATTTTTTTTCTTCTTTCCAAGGTTACTGCTAAATATATATTTAATATCTTTAATATGTGTTTTTTTATCACAACATGCATTCATTATTTTCTTACTTTTTTATATTTTTTTAGAAAACTTATCACTATTTCATGAAGACCAATATGTTTTGTTATACTCTGATGATCAGACACTAACATGAAGTCAGAAAAAAAATAAAGGATCTATAATTAATAATGTCGACTATTTCAAAAATTATTTATCCTTTTTTTTAACAATTTAAAACTTGAAGTTGCATTCTCAAATAATATTACATTTTAAAATATCTTTCTAAAAAACTATGGTAAAAGAAAACCACACAATAATTGATTCATTTTTATCGTATAATTTCAAGTTTATCCATTGACTGTAGTGTGAGATTGCAGTCTACGGCTAACATCGAGCCCCTTTGTTTTTTTTCCTAAAGAAATAAAAATAAAATGAAATAGAATTTTAAAAAAAATGGTTCCATTTTGTAGCGTTGCATTTGATACACGCTAGTAAACACTACACGCCACTCAAATGTAATCTTCTTCCTTCAATGTACTCACGAGTGGCGATAACGACCGGGTAATATTGACCTACGGCGACCGGTTCGATTTTATTGATATTTTTAATTGGTTGTTAAAATAAATCAAGAATACGTAGATGAGAATTTTTTATAGAGTTGGGGTGGTCGTTTTAGATTTGGTGTTATCTGGTTTATCATAGTAGTGGCGAAAAAATTAGATCGATGCCTCAAGGCCTAGCTGAGTGGGTTATCACGTGATAGAATTATAGAATGAAATAAGGATTAATTCTTATAAAATCGGAAGAAATATTTTTTCATGTGGTAGTGATTAATTTTCTAATTTATTTATCTATAAGTGATCTTGGAGCCAGTTCTGTGGAGTGTTTGAGATTAGTGTATGATTTTTTACGGAACAAATGGTGAAAAATCAGGGATAAATTTTTGACGAACGTATATTTGTGGGAAAAAAATTCTTCATATTCCTAGCCATTTGACGATTAGTTAGAAAGTGATCATAGAGAGTAAAGAATATCTGAGTGAGTGTAATCATAATGAATGAGAAAATTAACCTAATACTTTATAATTTATTTATTTTTATATAATTTGAGAATAAATTATAAGAAGTACTTGAATCTAACGCAATCATCTTTTCCTAGTGGAAAAATATGACCCGCAATTTATTCAGGACATGACACATCACATAAATTAATATTAATTAGGGCAAACATAAAAAAGATAATTTTTTAAGAATTAAAACAACATCATATTTTATATTTTATTTCAAAAATATTCTTATTGCAATTCAAATAAGTTATATTTGTCAAATACTAATCCTGATATTAAGATCGGGCGATCATCCGGAACATCCAATCAATCTCGGATCATATAAGATTATTTTGTTATGAAATTGGATCAGAATCAGTAAGATGGGTGTAAGATCGAATCAAGATCAAAATAGAATTATCAGAAGCTTTGAGGGATTGTAATTTTTGATTTGATTTGAATTATGAGATTTATAATATATCAAATCGAAATTTATTTATAAATTTATAATTAATTATGAGTTAAACCAATAATCACCCAGCTGCAAATCCAAAAAAAATATTGTTCCAATTTTTGTTTGTTTTTTTTTTTTATCCCGACGAGAAGGATACAACGATAAAGCGTCTTATTAATTTCTCAGCTGACATATGAGAATTGAGCTACAACTTTGGCTAATTAATGGATTTTTTTTTACGGGCAGTTAATCTAAAAATATTAGATTAATAAACTATCCACTATGAATATTTTTTGATTAACTTTAATAATCATTGAGAAATTTATGTAAGATCGAATGCATCACTTTCGTCAGCATAAATTGAATAGATAATACTAATTAAAAATATTTTTTTTATATTTTTATATTTTTTTTAAGAATTAAAATAACATCATATTTTATATTTTATTGTGAGAATATTCTTATGCCAATGCACTCGGGGACATAACTACGATAATGCAAAAAATATTGTTATAACATATAATAGTAAATTTTGGTCAAATTGATTAGGTTAAATTACTTCAATTTATTAAAATTACTATAAGATATTTTTATAATAAAATACTTTTTTATCTATTTATATTTTATACAAAGTAAATCAGCTATTTTATGAGATTAATATAGGTAGCGTAAACGCATGATTGAGATAAATGATAAGTTGTGAGTTTTCGTAAGATTCTTTCCTAATTGTTAGGTTAGAAAATGATAGATCCGGTATTTTAATGGTTTTTTTTATAGTCGGTCTTATGGATATAAAGAGAGATTTATAGAAGTACACAGATAAATAAGTGCATTATGAGATTGAAAATATATGTCATCATCTCCTCATGATCGATCCCTGATCATTACATCAGAAATATCATACATTCATTATCTATCTACGCCCTGGAATGTTGATGGTACGTCCTAACTAAGATATTATATTTCGTAATTATTGTGACGTGTACAAGCGTTATCATAATATGTGTAGAGTCGATCGCGTAATTGATGGTGCGTAAATCTCTGCACCCTATATAAAAAGTCTTTTTTTCTTAACCTCTTGTTTTTTCAATCACCGTGATTTATCTTTTCCGTATTGATTCTGCGATGGATTGGCAGGAGGACTGAGATGGTCATTTCTGTCTTTTATCACAATACGTGTAGAGCCAGTTTTCAAGCGTCGAAGATATTAATAAGAAAGGAGGGGGCATTTTGAGTATCAAAATTGGGAGCATTCTTTTAACGTACGATTCTAATAAAAAAATGTCCTTTTGATTTTTTGTATGTATTAATTTTTAGAGCTATCACATGCTAGTGAAAAATTTTAATAAAAATTTAAAAAAATAATATGATATTTTATATGTACACGTCGATTATCACACGGATATATACCATCAGTGGCCTTCGGTCATCATTTCGAATCAAATTATACCTTAAGAGGGCATGGTAAATCCGTCGGAAATTATTACATATAAAATATCATATTATTTTTTAAGATTTTTTTAAAGATTTTTAACTGAACAAATTATTTTTATAATTTTTAATTTTCATTCGAAAGGCAATTCTAGAAAGTCTATTAGATTTCAAAAAGTATATTTGGAAAACGTAATAATTAAATTATGGGGCAAAACAAAAAAAAAATCTCACTTAAAAATTCCATAAACTTTGTCGTCTCAAACACCCAATTGCATATTTTTATTATTAAACGAAGACAACCCGTGAGTTCCTTCTCTCTTTCAAGAAAATGATAGTTTGGCGCAATACTTTCCGTGGCTGTGAAGAAGGGGAAGAGCCTACGCAACGCCGTCTTTTTAACGACAAACTTATCAGAAATAATTATTATTTTTCCTTGGATATGATCAGTGTGATAAAAGGATCATAGTTTAAATCTTAAATTGAATATATATTTTAAATATTGATTTTTATATATGCATAAGTTAGGTTCTGAATTTATCCATAAATTAGGAGAGAAACCTAGATACCTAAATTATTTAAAAATATATATAACTTTTTTTTTTAAAATATCATTCTCTTAAAAAAATAAAATAATACAAGGTTAGTCGTGATCAAAGGTTGCAATCGCATGGCCTAGACTATGAAATTACAAACAAGGAGCGCTGATTGATATAAATGTGAATGGATAAAGCGGTAGAGGAGAAAAGATTCATTTGTGTATGAGATTTATATTGGGAGTTTTTTGGATTTATTATTGGTATATATTATATCACATTTATTGAGTCATCCTGTCGCGAAGTGAGGTGAAAATCTCAAGGCCCGGATGATTTTCCGAGTGGCACGAGCGGCTGAGGTGGCGTCGACCTGGTCCCGACCTAGCTCCGGCCTGTAAGACAGTGACCATTAGCAAATCCGCCGGGGAGTTTTCCCGGCAAGATACTTCGACGGTCAAGTCAGTATCCGTAGGAAAAATATAGTAGAGCAAATGGAAATGCGGTAGTAGAGAGAGCTCGCGGGCATACCTGTGGAATGAAGAGTGAAGGGTTTATATAGCCGAGGGAGCTGATAACCCCTATCTGTGTCGACGAGACAGGGGTACGACATGTCAGCTCGTATGAGAGCACCTAGGAATACCGCGACATGACGCGGGGTGCTTAGGCAGTACGACGGTACTGGAGCGGCGGGATGACCGCGAGGTGTGTCATAAATGGGTAATGCGAATAGTATCCCGACGTTAAGATCGTACCCCGAATGTAATGACATAGGGCGGCGTAGGGATAATCTAGTCTGTAGTCAGAGCGCCGACCGACGGGTCCGAGTGTTGAGGACCGAGTCGGGTAATGGCCAGGGTGCGTGGGCCACCACACGTCCGACTAGGAGAGTTGAGGCGCGGGGTACGCCTTGAGTCGGGGGCCTGTTGGGCTATGTCTGTCTGTCTCTGTCTTGGCTCTGTGGGTTGTCAGATCCATGGGATGATGAGGGAGTGTGGGCCGCCACGCGTCCGATTGGATTGCCCGACCCAGATTCGGATCGGGGTACGAGTTTAGGTGACTAAGCTAGGAGACGCTTGAGAGCGACCCGACCAACCCTGCCCGGGGTCGGGTGGCTGGCGCATCAAGGGGCTCTCTGGCTCAAGGACCCTTTGGTGAGGTCTTCGTTGGCCCTTCTGCTGGGCCTTCGTGGCGCGCATGCTCACTGGCTGAGCGGGCTGAGTTACTGGTAAGCAAGGCTGAAATCATTGAGGATGTGAATAAATACATGGGAGAGTCTCTCTCATGTGAGTGTGTGTGAATGTAAATTTAGGAGCTGGATTGTATTGAATCAACTTCACTGGTATGCAAACACGACATGCACGTATCAATTGCTGGATCGATTGAGATAAAATTTAACTAAATGAATGTACTAACTTTTTGCAACCTAAATATCATTTTACTATTTGTTTAAGAGTGTAACAGAAGTATTAATTTAAATTTAATGGTGATTCCGTAATCCCTTCACAATAACAACTAATGACAGATGACTATCATTAAATCTGACGTTAAGTAGCCATAACTCGATCATTCATTGTAACCAGAGGTGAACACTCCTATAAAAGGAGACCGTGAGTAAAAGATACACTCGCTTAGTAGATTCACTCATGATAGCAGTCGGGTGCATTATAAGTTCACCGTAATTTACCAGTACTTGGTGGTTATCACAGTCTGCCGTTATATCTTGAAAAACAGAGGACTCAAGAGAACCTTGAAGCACAATCGGAGATGGAGTTAATCTATTTCAAGGAATCTACTTGATAGTAGGCCTCAACATCTTCTTCCCGAATCTACACTCGGGAGCCCTTGGTGCTTCCGACTTGTCATTCCACTTGGGAGCGTTCGACATCCACTCGGTAGAACCTTTTCCCGACTCGACGATCCACTCAAGACCGACTTTTTGTGTCCACTCGGGAGCGCTCGACTTCACTCGACATTTGTAGTCGGGGACGACTTGGAGTAAGTCGACCGATTCCCAACTCGACTACGCACCGCATCGACTCAGCGATCGACTCTCAACTCGGCTACGCATTGACTCGGTGATCGATTCTAGACTCGACGACTTTCCTCTCGACTCGACTCTCCATCGAATCGACTAAGTGGTCGACTCTCAACTCGGCGATTTTCTTCCCGATTTGGACAATCAGCCGGATCAACACCGAGAGTTAGCAGTGGGTGAATTGATAATACTTTGACAGAAATTAATTTCGCTGCAGTTTGGGATTATGCATTCAGATCTCTCAATCGATAATGCTGATTTGATATTATAATTATAATTTAATAATTTTCTCAAAAACTCGGTATAAAATTGTTCAACAATGATTTCACAATGAAAAGACCAGACCGGCCTAGTCGCCACCGAGGAACGAGATTGACTTGTCCGCGGGACTGCGACCGTAGACGGTTGGTGCGGTAGTCACACACCAGTTGGGATCGAAAGTTTTTTTATTTTTTTATTTTAAAATGTAAATACGCTCTTAATTAAATATAAAAGTCAGACGTACCATTTAGGTATTATTATCCAAAGTTGAGTGTCCTTTGATTAACTGACGCTTTATTTTTGACTATTTCTAACTGATCAGCGCCGAGAATGAGAATTCAAAGTCAACTTTTCTTCGCTCTCTCTGTGTTATTAAGAGAGAATATGTCTCGGGACATAAAGCTGAATTTTAAGATGTTCGGATAAGGTAATCAAGCTAAGTGGAATCGAGGTTAAAATGAATCAAGTTTTAAAATGATTTTTAAGTTTGACTTGATTAATTTTTTTTATGAACTTGAGTTTGTTTGAAGTTTGACTTTAGTTTGATTAATTTAGATGTTATCGATCTCTTAATTCAAGTTTAGCTTGAGCATGAGTTAAGCTTATTTCATTTATATATTATCGAACTTTTAATTCAAACTTGTTTGATCGTTTAAAACTTTTGATTGTTTAATTAGTTAATGAGCTTCATAATTTAAATTTATTTATTTATTTTATTATTTATTTAGCATGTTAATAAGAGCATTATTAATGTAGACATACTTATTTGAAACTTTTATTTATTTGATTGGTTATTGAATTTGATAATTCAAACTTATTTATTTATTTTATTATTTATTTAGTATGTCAATAAGAATTTTATTAATAAACATAGTTGTTCACGAATATTGATGAATTGAGCACATATGTATTCAAGCTTGTTTGTTTAATTGATCTTATGTATATTGAACAAACATAAACAAGCTTAACAAGACGAACACCAAACTTATTCACGAACGTTTGATTCATTTACAACCTTAGCATAGATGATGGGCATATGGTAATTCTGACATAATGGTCAAGAGTCGATTCTCGAAAACCGATGACTTGATACTTTCCCACCATATACTCCTCTTGTGTATCTATATTTACCTCTCTTCATATTTATGGAGCCAACTCTAGAGGAGATACCGAACTTGCCTAAAAGAGAGAATATGAACAAAACAAAGGATCACAAGTTTATCTCACAATTCACAAAGAAAGAATAAGAAAAGAAAATTATATCAAATTTTAATGTCTAAGTCATGATACTATCTTTCTTTTTAATCAATCCAATGTCAATATTTGTAATATTATATTATCCTATGGCAAAACACACATGATATTTTAAATGTAATAGCTAAGAGTCGATACTCAGAAAATAATGGCCTACATTTTCGATTTCATCATGAGCTTGTTGTTTATGTACCTGTATAAATATCCCTCTATATCCGTAGGACCGAATATATAGGGGCAGTTAAGGTAGTGGATCTATTTTTTTAATAATATTATATTAAATTAGTTATATTATTTTAAAATTTAGATTATTGTTATTATTATTAGTTTTATAATCTAAATATTCAACTCTTAAAATTTATTAATTATGGAGATAATCAATTCAATTTTAATTTTTTTTTATCACTAACATAAATTTAGAAAGTCCATATATATGATCGCAGCCTTAAGAGTGATTCTTTAATAATTATAATTCATAATTTCATAGTTTGTTTACTTTATTTTTTTTTTAACTTCCCTTATTTATTTATTTATTATTTTTTTAAGCGCACATAAACAACTATGACGTCATTGGCCATATCCGACCGTTTGGAGCCTTACCGGATTCGACAAGAGTGATAGATCGACCGTCACGCGTGACGCACGCGGTCGGCGAGCCATAGCGTTAAAGTAGCAGCTTTACCAACCTACCGAATCAAACTGTCGGTGGCCGCTGATCGTGATCTCCAAGGGCATCGCTTTCTCTGCGATTCCGAGATTGGCGCGAGGATGGGGGATAGAGGGAAGAGAGTCTTGTTGACGTCCAGCGGGGACGAGATCTCCAAGGGCATCGCCTATCACTTGGCCAGATCTGGTTGCAGGTGCTTATTTCTTCGTTTCTTTGACCCGTTGCTTCGATTTTTCGTCAGTTTTAAAGATGGGGCTGACGTGTTTGTGATATTGCGCGTTAACTGGTTTTGATGGAATTCTATCGGTTATCTTTGCTTCGTTGGATTTTGTACATTAGGGAACTTAGATTCATGGATCATCTTTGATGCATGGAGTGCCTGCTGGAGAAGTTACATCAGAGTAGATAGCTAAAGCTTCTGAATTTGGATATTGAACGAGGGGGAGGGGGGGGGGGGGGGGGGGGGGTGAATTTTGGAGGGATCAGCATGATTCTGCATTTACATGTCCAATATTCCGATCTCAGGAACATGTGATTGTATCTGTGACAAAACCTGTATTAGGTTCCCTGTTCCGATGGAGTTTGGTCAAATCGGTTAGGTGGACTATGTGCATGCTACAATTTTACTGGGTTTTTAGATCGCTTATCATCTATTTAAAACACATTGCATCTGTTTATACTTCTTCAATGTTTCTATTGATTTTTTGGGCAATCATGTTACATGTTGTGCTTTTCCCCAGAGGAAAAATGACATCGGAGAGTCTCTGTAAATTAAGCTAACTTAATTATTATTATTTTTCATGAATTTAATTAAACTTAATTCTATTTTCATTTCAGCATTAAGTTCTCACTTTGCTGCTTAAAAACTTATTCTGATTCTACTTGTTGCTATGTTATAATAGCTTGGTTTTGCTGGGTAATGAGATTCTACTACAGCAAATGGTAGAAGATTTACTGAGATCCTTAAATGGACCCGCTTTGGTCCAAGTGGTTGGTTTGAATATGGAAGAAGATCATGAGGACATCTTTGATAAGGCCGTCGGTGTGGCGTGGAGGATTTTCGGAACGATTGATGCTTTTGTCAATTGTTATTACTATGAAGGTAAATCAAGTATTTTACTGTCTTAAATTGATGAAATAACCATTGCTATTCTTACCATACCATGTTCGCTTTCATTAATACCATTGGTTAATGGTTGAACTTTAGTTATCATGAAATTTCTAATGTGAAAGAAACTTTTGTTTTCATCTGTATTACAAGAATTATCTTGATTGAAAAAATGAGTATCCTCTGTTTGGAAACCCAAGAAAAGACTTCAAGACTGGGCTAGGTACAATACACGTTTTTTCAAAAAAAAAAAAGAGAGTAGGTTCTTGGAATGAAAATTTTATGATGGCAAAAGGCGATTCGCTTGCGCCCCCCCCCCCCCCCCCCCCCCAAACACGGAGGAGGTAAATCACGGGGGCTACTAGCCTGGACAGTGACTAATGCATAAGGAAGGGCAGACACCTGGCTTTGTCATTATTTGATTCCTAGACCTCATGGTGGCAACGCCTCATGTACTAGCTATCAATCCATCCCGTGGAAACAATTGGAATGAAAATTTTATGGAGTTAATCAAGTGGGTGTATCATCATTCTGTTTTGAATTCCGAGAAAGTATAATTAGTAATTTGTTTATAAAAAAAAAATCAGATTTTTAGATAGTTCTCTACAAGTGTCACCAATGTCTGTTCTCTTATGAAATATGAGAGACTAATAAAATGCTAGTGTTTAATTTATACTTTTACCTTATGGCATACTGAAACCAAAAATTGACCTACTAATTAGCTTGGGTGTAAGCATTTTGGGCCAATAGTTGTGTCCCCAACACAATGAATGGATTAATTTTCTCATCTAGACAGGTGGCCAACCACTAACCCAAAGCTTAAATGGAAGTTAATGGTAACTCACTCACCTAATTTTATAAAACCCTTCATTAGTCCACAAATTATCATGTGAGATTAAACTAAGGTGTCACTTTATCAGATCATGACACTTTTAACTAACTGGTTAAAATCAATAGCATTTTTCACCAAACCGACTCATTTAAACTCTTTAGGAGACTGGAAATGTTTGTGGAAATCCTATTGTAGAAGCCTACACACACACACACACACACAAATCCCATCACTAATTTATATTTTGATGATGTACTCATGTTAATTTTTTTATCCTGGTACTTTAAGCTTTTTGTTTTGTTTTTGTTTTTTTTTGTTTCTGGTGATCACTAGAGAGAACCTTTATGTTGCTGAACATCTGTTTTTCCCTTTTGAACAGGTAAAATGCAAGAATGTCTACAAGTGACTGAACAGGAGTACCGAAAGACAGTGAAAATTAATTTTATGGCACCATGGTTTCTTCAAAAAGCAGTTGCAAAGCGGATGAGAGATTATAAAACAGGAGGATCTATTGTTTTCATATCCCAAATATTAGGGGCAGAAAGAGGCTTGTATCCAGGTGCTGCTGCCTATGGCTCAAGTTTGGCTGCTGTACAACAATTGGTTCGAGTAAGTATATTTTAGCTCTACATTCGACATTAGCTTATTACCTTTTGGTTGTATGCTGCCATTTTCTTCTCTGCCATTTTTGCATGCAGAAACATAATTGTCATTTTGCGGGCATTGCCGTTGTTTCTTGCCTAAAAAGGAAAGTGCTAGAAGAAACCAAACACTTAACTTGAAAAATATAAAATTGACTTTATCATAACACTCATTTCAACTCATTGTTTCTATGCATGTCCTTTACATGGCATAGAATCATGAGAATTTACCCTGAAAATACTTTCTATGATGACATGTTGAGCAATCAGTTTAAATGAATAGCACAATGTTAGCCCTTTGACGATATCAACCTTGAATATCCAATATGGAAACAAACAATGAAAAGCCTCATGAAGATCCTCAATACACTTTTTATAATTCCAAACAAATTAAAGTTGTCATGCCCCCTGTGGATATGCAATGAATTCTATTAGTCTCAGTGCAACTTCTTTAAGTCCCGATCTTAGCACCCTTTAATAGAAAAGGAATGTCATGTATAGCAAGATTCACGAATCACTGGTAAAATGTGTGTCTTGTGATTTCTATCTTCATTTTCCTTTTCTGAATCTGCCTCACTATTGCAGTTATCAGCCATGGAGATTGGTAAGTACAATATCCGAGTCAACGCCATTGCCCGCGGTTTGCACCTGGACGATGAGTATCCTCGTTCGGTTGGGAAAGACAAGGCCGAGAAGTCGACTGAAGATGTAATGCCTCTGTTGAGGTGGCTTGATCCAAAGAACGACCTCGCTTCCACTGTGATATACTTGGTGGGAGACGACTCGCGATACATGACCGGCACCACCATCTTCGTGGACGGAGCTCAATCCATTGTAAGGCCTAGGATGCGTTCTTACATGTAGGTTACTGCAGCTTTCTCAGAGTGTTCTATTTCCAATCGTCCAGTAATTTCCCAACTCCTGTTTATTATTTAATGGACAAAGGATGAGAAGCTTTATCATCTAGTCATGAGTTTTGATTGTTACAAAGTTCAAATCTGCTGACAGTGGCCGGTATACATCTCGAGTTGAACTCTTTAACCAAATAGTTTGATATGAAGGATATTTTGTATCAAAATTATGGTTATAAAGTTCATATCCGGATCAATATTTTTGTTGTTTTGATATTTCAGTATCATTATTTAGGAATTTTAAGCCTTTGGCGCCAAAATTTTTCTTTGGGATTCAAAAGTTTATGATTTTTTGATTTATTTAGAAGGTAGTGGATCCCCTCTTTGTATATTTTCCTTTTATACTCATTTCATTATACTCAATTATCTTTTATAATCATAGAAGTAAATAAAAAAAATCTCAAATGAAATATGTAGGCTTTAGGATTTAATTTATTAATATTTTAGTAGTAGAAATAATATCTGTGATACTTAGTCTTTTGATTATTATAAAAAAGTGTTTTAGGAAAATTAAACTTAAAATACGTTCTATATAATATTTTCTTATTTTTTAAAAATTAAAAATTATAAAAAAGACGATCTTTCAGTTTCCAAAAGAGCGTTGGAACTTGAAATCTTGAAACTTGATGTTTGACACTTCAAACTTTATAAATATCAATTTATATTTTATAAATCTTAAATTCATTTCATATTAATCTTAAAATAAATATAAAATAATAGTATGTAAATCAATGTTTAAACCTGACTTTGAATTAGGGTTTAGTCCCTGATCAGCATTCAGCTTTAGCTATAACTCAAGCACATTTATGTGTGTTGGTTGATAGGGGTCAAATGAACACATTTTACTACTGTGAGAATCGAAATGAAATTTGTGTATTAAATCAGAATTATGAATAAATTATAATGATAACTTTGTTCCTACTTAACTTTAATAAAAGCTTAAGCACAGTATTAAAATCGAATAAACATTATAATCAACGGACCCATTTAAATTCAACTATAATCAACATTTTTAAACACATTACAATTTGATTATAATTAGTTAGGGGCAAATCATTTGTAAAGTCATAAATTTAAGCAAAACTCGATCGATCGTCCCATCTTCCATTGAGAAAACATAGAACAGAAATTCCCGGAAGCTGTGGAAGGTAGCCATGGAGGAGCAGATGATGGCTTTGGAGCAAGGCAAGGCAATAACGACCTTGGTAGCTTGGCTCCCCCTTTCCCCTTCACTTTGGCTTGGTCTTGTGTTGGGAATCCATGTCAGGGATTGAATAATGGCTGGAAAGCTGCACACCCAATCGGTCTCCTGCTGCTGCAGCGGTCGACAAGTACTGACACTGACACCGCCTCCTGCGCCTCTTGTCTCCCTCCCCTCGCTGCCTTTTTGATCGAAGGCCCTTTTGCTTTCCGCAGTACTCTTTGATTGGAGTTGCCTTCCCAGGTTTCTGCTTGTTTGAGCTTCTTCTCGCTTTGATCTTGGACTCTCTTCCTGTTATGTCGCTTCGTTTCGTGCAGCTCGAAAAGAAAGGTTCTTGATGCGGATTTTTTCAGTTTCCTTGGCGAAATCTTGATGTGGATGGAGGAGGTAAAGAAGGCGCCTTTGTGAGGAGTGGCATTGAGAGAGAGAGAGAGTGAGAGAGGGAAGGAGAGTTTTGGAGGCGAGTGGAAGCGACGAGAAAGAGTGACAGAGGCAGAGGAAAAAGGGGGAAGAGTTTGGTGGTGGATTTCATGGATTGGGACCTCAAGATGCCGCCTTGGAACGCTTCCGAGTCGGCGGACCGCGACGCCGGGATTAGCATCGGCTCCGTGGTCGCCGGCGACGCCCGCGACTGCTCGGTCGATCTGAAGCTCGGCGGATTGGGCGAGTTCGGCTCCTCCTCGTCCAGCAAGCGGAATGTTCGCCGACCTGCGGCTCCTTCCGGGTCGTCGAAGCGGCCGCGGGCTCCTCCTCTGGCCAGCGGCGGTGGCCGAGCGGCGTCATGCTTGGTGGATGGGTGCCGGGCGGATCTGGGCGAGTGCCGGGAGTACCACCGGCGGCACAAGGTCTGCGAGGCGCACTCCAAGACGCCGGTGGTGGTGGTCCGCGGCCAAGAGCAGCGCTTCTGCCAACAATGCAGCAGGTAGTACCTTTCTAGGGTTTAGTTTAACTGCTATTCAACCATTAGACAGTGTCTAGTGCTGTAAGCTTCCTCACTGCATAAGAACTTATGATTGAGCTTGTTAGAACAATGATCATGTTCATATTCCTAATTGTTTGCTAACCAGTGAGAAAACTCTCTGAAACCACATCTCATATCGAATTCTTACCCATGACCGATCGATACCAGTGCTCATCCACGATCCATCGACATTGCCAATCTGATCCCTGCATTGATACCGAAAGCTCGAGCTACAAAGACAAAAGATCGTCCCCATTGGATGAATTGATAGTTAGTGTGTGAGTGTTGCTAGATTGAGGTATGGGGGTTAAAACCTGACAAAGTTTTTGTCCTCCCCGCGTGATAGTCATAGCATCTAGACTAATAATCCCCGTGAGTTATCTCCTCCGTATTGGCCATGAGATGGATTGGCGGGGGCGCTGAGGGCGAGAAGCTAATATGGGAATTGCCCTATCCTCTGTGATAAGTCTTGCCTCTGAATTCTTAGTGTATCAATCAAGGCTGTTCATACATAGTTTCTTTATAACATTGCATCTTATGTAGTGATACAAGCAACAAGTTAAAACCCCTCGACTAGCACCGTAGTAAATAAGGATCTCGGCCCTTGGAATGAGTAGTGTCATATAATACCATAGGTCTGGTGATCGTTGGTCGATTCTAGGTTGAGGATTCAAGGTTTGTTAGCTTGGTATCGACTACTATGTCAAGCATTTGTCTATTGAACTAAGTTTGGTGATAACATAACTAGTAAGATTAGACCCGGTTTGTTGTCTGACATTTTTGTATGTTTAGGATGAAGACGAGATTTAACATTGAAGTTGAGAAGCTTTTGGTCGACGAAAATGTTTCTTGTCAAAGTTGAAAACATAAGGAAAACGATTTTCCCTTTTGAACTAACCTTCATTTCGTGTACTTGCCCATTTCTTGGATCGTATAGCACTGTTATGTTGGTTGAATCATCGGTATATCGAAACTTCTTTACTGAGTTAGATTCTTCACAAGTTTGAAAAACTTCTTTTTCACCTCCGCAGATTTCATTTGCTAGAAGAATTCGACGAGGTAAAACGGAGCTGCAGAAGACGTCTTGACGGGCACAATAGGCGTCGAAGGAAACCCCAGCCCGGTTCGGTGAATCCAGGGAACTTGTTTCCAGATCACCATGGTTTCTCTCATTCTCTAACTAGATTCATTTTGGCTAAGTGACTGCATCAATTGAATTTGGGCGATCATTCTTCCCTTTTTCGTGTGTACGATGCTTGGCAGGGATTTCTTCCTATCCTCGAATATTTCCGATGGCTACAACGGATGCAATCTATTCTCCACAGTTTGTCATCCAGCAACAGTTTGTGGATTCGATTTATGGCTTCAGCAAGGAAAGAAAGCAAATTCCATGTTTCTGGGACGAAGAGACTGTTCTTCCCTGTGGAAGCAATGGCAGCAGCTTGATGTTCATCGATGGGCTAGCTCGGGTCTACGACTCTGATTGTGCTCTCTCTCTTCTGTCATCACCAAATTGGACTACTTCCGACATTAGCTTAAGCCACATGGTGCCACCAGCCGAACGACTAGCTCAACCTCTAGCTTTGAGTTTGCAGTGCAATGGTTTCCCACACTACTCTCTCGCTCCGATACCGCGCCACAATGTCACGCCTGCTGAATTTTCGTGTGCCGGAGGGATAGAGGAGCAGAATGCAGATAGCGTACTAGTGTCTGATCAGGCTAATGGTTCCAACTGTTGTAGCATCTTTCATGTGGGTGAAGAGGGCTCTTCAGAATCAGCATGCGTAGCTCTACCGTTACCGTTCAACTGGCCCTAGTTTTCATTTGGGATGCTTCTATATCGTCGAACATTAGGAATTTTAATTCCTTTTTTTCTCAATGATCCAGAGTTGTCTTTGCTTGCATTCATTTGCTCAGATGTGTGGGAATGTCGAACCCTGTTCTTGAAATAGTGAGGGTAGGTTTTCAATTTATGAATGTTTGGAGCCATTATAAGGAAGCATTGCTGGCGTGTTATTTATGCTCTGTTTATCTAAAGGAGTAGATGATGGATAGATCAAATAAATTTAGGACATGGGAAGAAAATGGAAAGGGAAAGAAATCCCTTCTTTTGCATGCTTATTTATCTTGATTGAGGAAGGTGGGCATATAAATTTTGTTTATCCGTGAATGGTTTATATTTCTCTTACCTCTTTAAATTTTAATGATCTAAATAATAGAAAGATTTTTACTTGAATTTTTTTTCTTAATTTTATTTTTCGCTCTCCCAAGTAATTTCGGATTTGGTCTCGAAGCAATCTAAGACTTCGTATAATAGAATTTTTTCCCGTATTGATGGTATTTTAGTGCATCGGACTGCTTTCGAGTCATCAAATTAACTAGGTAATCCTCAATAATAAGATCAAAGGTTAGTGTCCATCAAATATATATATGCTTTTTCTCCAATTGGTCCAACTTCGGGGTTTGTAGTGCAGGTGATTAATTATTATCGTAAGTATTTATGGTTTGATTCCTAACTATAACATATTTTATAATTTTTTTTTCAAACAGCACGTGAACTTTAAGATGCTAGACTTCTAGATCGATTGCTGTGAGCATTTATTCGATTTTTCGTATCAGCCTGTGAAAAAATTTCGTAAGATTAAATCAGTCGTCCCAAATTCTCTTGTTACCTAATTTATCCATCTTTCTCCACTTGGTCCTGGTCCTATCATATACTCATTTGTTTGGGATGATATTAATTTTTATAAAATAATTATTTTGTATTTATTCATTCTTTCTTGATCCTGTCGACAAATGAAGACCGGTTCTGACTCAGATGACTCGGTCTAACCAAGACGACCCGGTCTGCTATCACTCGGGGGGTCGGGCTCGGGCTCAAATAGGGACAAGGCTCAAGTCACTCGGCTCGGACCAAAATGGAGTTCACAAAGTGGTGGGGTGGTTGCGAAATGACAGCAATCCCCCCTTTGGAGCCCCAAGGGGGGTTTATATAGGGGAGGGGAAGCTCTCTGCCTTGTCAGAGCTGTCATGTCTCATTAAGGAATGGTTAGTTAACAGACTGAACTAATGGCAGCCTTAGCGGCTCTGTGAGACTGCCACAATCGCCTGACAGTCTGTCTAGGTTGTCCCCTTTGACCCTATTAATGTTGGCGGCTCTGTCAGGTCATAAGTATGTCAAAAATCCTCTTCTGACAATGGGGAGATTCGGATGATCTTTACTGCTGCTGCGACCCTTCACTCACTCTAGGGTCGGCCACCCTAGGTCTGTCACCCTGGGTCGACCACCCTAGGTCGGCCATCCTGGGTCTGTCACTCTGGGTCGGCCACCCTGTCACACTCTGGGTCGGCCACTCGGCCAATCGGGGTCGGCCACTCGGCCAGCCGGAGTCGGCCACTCGGGGTTGGCCACTCGGCCAGTCGGAGTCGGCCACTCGGAGTCGGCCACCTTGTCACTCTGGGTCGGCCACTCTGCCAGTCGGGGTCGGCCACCCTATCACTCTGGGTCGGTCACCCTGTCACTCTGGGTCGGCCACTAGGCCAGTCGGGGTCGGCCACTCGGCGAGTCGGGGTCGGCCACCCTATCACTCTGGGTCGCCCACCCTGTCACTCTGGGTCGGCCACTCTGCCAGTCGGGGTCGGCCACTCGGCCAATCGGGGTCGGCCACTCGGCCAGTCGGGGTCGCCCACTCGGGGTCAGCCACTCGGCCAGTCGAGGTCGGCCAGTCGGCCACTCGAGGTCGGCCACTCGGCCAGTCGGGGTTGGCCACTCTGGGTCGGCCACCCTGTCACTCTGGGTCGACCACTCTGGGTCGACCACTCTGGGTCGGCCACCCTGGGTTGGCCACCCTGTCACATTGGTCGGACACTCGGTGTAAGATCGTTGCCGTCCGCTAGAGGGGGGGTGAATAGCGATTTTTCGAACCCCTTCTTCCTACAAGATTGTTAGCGCAGCAGAAATACAAATAAAACAATAAATACAATGCTAACAAACCGTATTTAGTTGGTATCCATCCCGGCCGGGTGACTAATCCAACAATCCGTCGGTGGATCACTCCCCGGATAACCTCCGGCTAGAAATCGTCGCTCCTTGTGGGTGGAGAAACCTCGCCACAACACCAAGGACACTTTCGAGTATACAAGACTACTAACTTTCTCTATCCAAGCAAGTTTCGTCAAGAAACTCAGCCACCACGAAGTCCTCTTTAAATAGGACTCGGGGCTGATTTCTCGCTACCAGTCGACTGCCCAGGGCAGTCGACTGGTGCCAGCCAAATTCGACCGTTGACACTTCCAACGTTCGAATTTGCCAGCTCACCAGCCACCTATCAGTCGACTGCCCTGGGGCAGTCGACTGGTCCCTAGCTGAATCCCTTCCCGAGTACATTCACACAGCACTCGACCCTCACGACTCGACTGACTCCTACTCCGCAGCCTCGACTGTTGCTTTCGCGCCCTCCTCTTCTTCGGCTCCCGTCCCTCGGATGCACGCAAGCCTCCAGCTTGCCTCCATGCCATCCTTCACGCATGCCTCGAAGTCCGCACCCATCAGCTCATCGTCCCTGCAGTTCAAAGTCCCTCAGATGCGCACACAAGCCTCCAGCTTGCTTCCATGCCATCCTTCACCGTACTGAGGTCGTCCAGTCAAGTCCATATGCGTACCTGTTCAACCTACACACTCAACATACGCATATTAAATACACAAGGGTAAACCTAACTTAAACCCTTTGCCCAACATCAAAACCCATGGTCACTCCGGACCATCCTAGGGCCGATTGCTCCAACACTCGGGGTCGGCCAGTCAGCCAGTCGGGGTCGGCCAGTCGGGGTCGACCAGTCGGCCAGTCGGGGTCGGCCAGTCGGCCAGTCGGGGTCGGCCAGTCGGCCAGTCAGGGTCGGCCAGTTGGCCAGTCGGGGTCGGCCAGTCGGGGTCGGCCACCCTGGGTCTGTCACTCTGGGTGACCCCGACCGGGAGACCCCGCCTGGGAGGCCTATTCCTTACCGAACACTCATGAAGAGATCCGACAAAACGCTTCTGCTTTATCCCAACTAAACTTTCCCGACAGTGATCCCCGACCGCTAAAGTTCTCGGTCGGGTACGTCTGCTCGAGTGCCACTGATTGGGCCCCGTCTCAAGTTGCTTCAAATCCTGATCTTCTTAGCCAGATCAGTATCTAGCGCACTAATCCGATACTGAACCCGACCCACTTTGTCTGACCCAGACCCAATCCGACCGGGCCCCTAATCAGCTCCAAAAACTTACCCGACCGGATCACAAGCCTCCCCTTCAAGTATAGTCGAAGGAGGCGTCAAGTCCGACTGACTAGGCTGCTTGCCCGGTCGGATAAACCCTACTTTCGCACCCTTGACCCTCATTACGACCTCAAGATCTTTATCCTTAAATGTCGAGTCCCCTGTCAAGTCAGCCATCAATGCATCTGCCACGCGTTTATCTCCCCGGATCACATATCGCCCCTTCAAATTTAGTCGAAGGAGGCGCGAGTCTGACTAACTAGACTAAATCTAGTGGTTTGACTTATTCCACCCGTACTTTCCATCCTGGAATTAGGTTGGAATGGATCTCCTTTGATAGATGAACAACCAATCAGAAGTCACGGGTTGGATTTTACCCAGTTAATCAGTATTTCATCCCTTGGAATGTCGCTGCTAGAGTATTTAGTTATATCAAGCGAGCAATTGGATCGTGTTGGACGAGTGACAAATCTGTGTATGGCAAACCACTAAGCATTTTTGTCGAACTAAGCAAATGGTTGCGGGCGCCATGCATGTGGCATAGAGCCGAGTAAACGACTAAGCAATGGCTGAGCAGGCAAACAACTGAGTAGAGTGACTAATTGCCTTGCAAGTGGTGACATAGCAGAGTGGCTGAGTGCTAAGCTGAGTGGTTGAGTGCCGAGCAGAGCGGTTGAGTAGCTGAATGGCTCAGTAGCTGAGTGCCGAGCAGAGCGGCTGAGTGCCAAGCTGAGTGGTTGAGTGCCGAGCAAAGCGACTGAATAGCTGAGTGCCGAGCAGAGCGGCCGAGTAGCTGAGTGCCGAGTAGAGCGGTTGAGTGCCAAGCTCAGTGGTTGAGTGCCGAGCAAAGCGGCTGAGTAGCTGAGTGCCGAGCAAAGCGGCTGAGTAGCTGAGCTGAGTGGTTGAGTGCCGAGCAAAGCGGCTGAGTAGCTGAGTGTCGAGTAGAGCGGCTGGGTAGTTAAGGCGTGTGAGCAATCACCTTTATAACTTGCTGAAGAGTAAGTGTCTCAATGTCGCTCGGGAGACCTTAATGGAGCGTGGGCAGCCACGTCCGATTTGCCGCGAGGTCGATGGTTGTAGGGGAGCATGCCCATTTATAACTTGCAAAGGCAGGAGTCTGGACACCGTCTGGCTTACTCTGACCGAGCGTGGAACGCCACGCCCGACCGGGCCTGACCGAACGTAGAACGCCACGCCCGATCGGCGCCGAGTCCGGTGGGTGCGTGGGAGCATGCCCACTTATAACTTGCCTTAGCAAGAGTCTGGACACCATCTGGCTTACCCTAACCAAGCGTGGAACGCCACGCCCGACCGGGCCCGACCGAACGTGGAACGCCACGCCCGATCGGCGCCGAGTCCGGTGGGTGCGTGGGAGCATGCCCACTTATAACTTGCAAGAGCAAGAGTCTGGACACCGTCTGGCTTACCCTGACCGAGCGTGGAACGCCACGCCCGACCGGGTCCGACCGAACGTGGAACGCAACGCCCGATCGACGCCGAATCCGATGGGTGCGTGGGAGCATGCCCACTTATAACTTACAAGAGCAAGAGTCTGGACACCGTCTGGCTTACCCTGACCGAGCGTGGAACGCCACGCCCGATCGGACCCGACTGAACGTCGAACGCCACGCCCGATCGGCGCCGAGTCCGGTAGGTGCGTGGGAGCATGCCCACTTATAACTTGCAAGAGCAAGAGTCTAGACACTGTTTGGCTTACCCTGCCGAACGTGGAGCGCCACGCCCGACCGAATGTGGAGCGCCACGCTCGGCCGGCACCGAGTTCGGTGAGTGCGTGGGAGCATGCCCACTTATAACCTGCAAGAGCTGCCTTTTAGATGCCTTGAGTTTCACTATCATGTTCACGTGATACAATTACAAGGGTCACTCAACTCAACTTTCCTCACGATACAATTTTAAGTGTGTTGTACTCCAAGGCCTTCTCAGCGTCTTTCCTTGGGCATCTTGCAAATAATAGGCTTCCGTCCCGAACTTCTCGATCACCAGGAAGAGTTCTCCCCATTGGGGGCTTCAGCTTGCTCACCTCCCCGACCGGTTTGACTCTCTTCCATACACGGTCGCCGACCTGGAAACTCTAAGGTATGACCTCTGGATTGTATCTTCGCTGCATCCTTTGCCGGTAAGCAGTCGTTCGGACCGATGCCCGATCCTGAATTTCCTCGATCAAATCTAGCTCTAGATGTCTCTTCGCTTGCCACAACAGCAAATTCGACCTCGTCCTCTTCGATCAGCGAGGAACTCCGACAACTCACGATCGCCGAGCCTGCGAAGGAGCAAGCTCCTTCACTGGTGGTGCCTCCAATCGTCGAGCAAGGGCTCGAGGTGTCCAGATCGGTCGGATTTCGGCCCTGCCGGAAGGAAGTGCTTCGTTAGAGCTAATCATTTCCTAGTCGAGATTGCTGACAATACTCTTTTCCACTATGATGTGAGCATATCGCCGGAATCAGTATCTAGAGTCACCAATAGGAAAATTATCTCCGAGCTTGCCAAGTTGAGCAAGGATAACGCCTTGGGAATGCGAATGTCAGCATATGATGGAAGGACGGGCCTATACACGACCAATGCTTTTTCCTTTCGAGACAAAGGAGTTCTGTCGAACCAGCGCTGAGCGAGCCCTGCCAGGGTGGTCAGGAACGCTCGACACTTGATACCCTCTATGTATTGATACAACAAAGCTATATTCTCAAACTTCATTAGGGGTTCCTCTGGATCTGTAGCTCCTTCATATTCTGGAATGGACAAGAGCCGGAAATGCTTGGGGACGGGCTCTTGCAGAACTTGTCTGGAGAAGGGGAACCTGGAATGGTCAGCCGGGGCTTGGCTGATAGGGGTCTTCCCTTTGTTGATTCTTGCTTGGCTGGAAGAGACTTCCACTGGGTCGGACTGTCCCGCACTCTCAGACGGGTCGAAGAGTGCTTGGTGGAAGTAGGGGCTCTCACCCGGGCGAACTCCTACTTCTGTGTCAACGCGAGCTGCCGGCTCGGAAGGACCCTCCTGAGTCGGGCGAGCGACAGTCTTCTGCTCTGCTGCCAATTTCTACGCTTTAGCGGCTATCAACAGATCAAGGTCTTCTTGTGAGAGAGTAACAGTCACCCTGTTGGAGTCACTCATCTTCGTCTTTCGATTAGGCAGATTCCCACAGACGGCGTCAAATTTGATCATGTCGACAAGCAAAGACCGGTTCTCACTAGTCCCGACCACGGTTCGGAACCGACGGTTCGACGGTTCGGAACCGCCGGTTCGACGGTTCGGAACCGCCGGTTCGACGGTTCGGAACCGCCGGTTCGACGGTTCGTGGGAGGTCGACCCTTAACCTTAACCGCCCAAGTCGGTTACGGTTCATGGTTCGGAACCGCAGGTTCATGGTTCGCTACGGTTCAAGATTATTATATTTAAAAAAATAAAAATTAAATTAAAAAAATAAATTTAGGTATTTTAGGAAAAAAGAACTCCTATCGTTAATTATTTTTTAAAAGTTTAAAGTTAGATTATAATATTAAATATAATTTTTAAATATATATATATAATGCAATTTTATTTTTTAAATTTTCGATCGTGTCAATAAAATTTTAATTAAAACAATGTACATGTGACAGCCCAACAGTGCCGTCGTTTTCGACTTTTCGGTTCTCCTCTGCAAACGTCGGAAGAAAGTAGAAACGCCGCTCCTTCTCCTCCGTATAAACCTTTCGCTCCCTCTCCAGTCTCCGCCCCGCCTCGTGCGTCTTCTCCCTCTCAATGGATTGCGCCACCATTCTCGCCGTCGTCCTCCTCGCTGCCGCGGCTGCCAACGGCCTGAACTCCACCCAATCTTCCTCTTCCGCGAAACACAGCGCCACCGCCGCCTCCTTCGCAGCATTGGCCCCTCCTCGCCCAAAGTCCACCGCCCGTCACCGTCGCCTCCAACCTCTGCCGCCATGGTGCCATCTCCACCAGTTGCCGCGGCCAGCCCGGCATCCTTCTTCAGGCGAACCGGCGGTTAACCGCCGGTTCGCCGGTTTTGGGTGCACGAACCGTTCCGGTTCGGCCCGGCGAACCGGGTCAACGAGCCACCCGGCCCGTTGACCTAGGCCGGGTCCAGCGACCCGGCCCGGGGTCGGGTCTAGTTCTCACTCGGATGACTCCGTCTAACCAAGACAACCCGGTCTGCTGTCACTCGGGGGGTCGGGCTCGGGTTCAAATAGGGACAAGGCTCAAGTCACTCGACTCGGACCAAAATGGAGTTCACAAAATGGTGGGGTGGTTGCGAAATGACAGCAATCCCTCCCCCCCCCCTTTGGAGCCCCAAGGGGGGTTTATATAGGGGAGGGGAAGCTCTCTGCCTTGTCAGAGCTGTCATGTCTCATTAAGGAATGGTCAGTTGGCAGACTGAACTAATGGCAGCCTTAGCGGCTCTGTGAGACTGCCACAACCGCCTGATAGTCTGTCTAGGTTGTCCCCTCTGACCCCATTAATGTTGGCGGCTCTGTCAGGTCATGAGTATGTCAAAAATCCTCTTCTGACAATGGGGAGATTCAGATGATCTTTACTGCTGCTGCGACCCTTCACTCACTCTAGGGTCGGCCACCCTAGGTCTGCCACCCTGGGTCGACCACCCTGGGTCGGCCATCCTGGGTCTGTCACTCTGGGTCGGCCACCCTGTCACACTTTGGGTCGGCCACTCGGCCACTCGGCCAATCGGGGTCGGCCACTCGGCCAGCCGGGGTCGCCCACTCGGGGTTGGCCACTCGACCAGTCGGAGTCGGCCACTCGGAGTCGGCCACCTTGTCACTCTGGGTCGGCCACTCTGGGTCGGCCACTCTGCCAGTCGGGGTCGGTCACCCTATCACTCTGGGTCGGCCACCCTGTCACTCTGGGTCGGCCACTCTGCCAGTCGGGGTCGGCCTCTCAGCTAATCGGGGTCGGCCAGCCAAGGTCGGCCACTCGGCCAGCCGGGGTCGGCCACTCGGCCAGTCGGGGTCGGCCACTCGGGGTCGGCCACTCAGCTAGTTGGGGTCGGCCACCCTATCACTTTGGGTCGGCCACCCTGTCACTCTGGGCCGGCCACTCAGCTAGTTGGGGTCGGCCACCCTATCACTTTGGGTCGGCCACCCTGTCACTCTGGGCCGGCCACTCTGGGTCGACCACTCTGCCAGTCGGGGTCGACCACTCGGCCAATAGGGGTCGGCCACTCGAGGTCGACCACTCTGCTAGTCGGCGTCGACAACTTGGGGTCGGCTACTCGGCCAGTCGGGGTTGGCCACTCGGCCACTCGGGGTCGGCCAATCAGGGTCGGCCAGTCGGCCACTCGGGGTTGGCCAGTTGGGGTCGGCCACTCGGCCAGTCGGGGTTGGCCACTCTGGGTCGGCCACCCTGTCACTCTGGATCGGCCACTCTGGGTCGGCTGGGTCGGCCACTCTGGGTCGGCCACCCTGGGTCGGCCACCCTGTCACTCTGGTTCGGCCACCCTGTCACTCTGGTCAGCCACTCTGGGTCGACCAGTCGGCCAGTCAGGGTCGGCCACTCGGCCAGTCGGGGTCGGCCAGTCGGCCACTCGGGGTCGGCTAGTCTGGGTCGGCCAATCGGCCAGTCGGGGTCGGCCAGTTGGGGTCGGCCAGTCGGCCAGTCGGGGCCGGTCAGTCGGGGTCAGCCACCGTGGGTCTGTCACTCTGGGTGACCCCGACCGGGAGACCCCGCCTGGGAGACCTATTGCTTACCGAACACTCGTGAACAGATCCGACAAAACGCTTTTGCTTTATCCCGACTAAACTTTCCCGACCGGTGATCCCCGACCGCTAAAGTTCTCGGCCGGGTACGTCTGCTCGGGTGCCACTGATTGGGCCCCGTCTCAAGTTGCTTCGAATCCTGATTCTCTTAGCCAGATCAGTATCTAGCGCACTAATCCGATACTAAACCCGACCCACTTTGTCTGACCCAGATCCAATCCGACCGGGCCCCTAATCAGCTCCAAAAACTTACCCGACCGGATCATTTCTAAATTCGTTTAGAATTTTGTTAATCTTTACGGAATAGCTATTTTTTCCTTTTTCTCTATATGTAAAAATCGTAATTCATTTTTCATATATTTATTCGGAATAATATTAATTTCTATAGAATAATCATCTTATTATTCGTTTTAGTTATTCATTACATTATTTTAAGAAATATTTATTATATATTTTTAAAGAGTTAGTCAATTGAATGAGTTGGGCTGATGAGTGAAACAAGTCAGCTAGATAAGGTTCAATCCCTAAAATCCTAAATCCTAACAGCTAAACATTAAATTCTAAATCCAATCGCGCTAAGTAAAAATGATTAACGAGATTTTTCCAACGCGACCGGCTCAATCTCACAGAAATTTTCCACCGGCCGCCAGGTTAAATCGGGAAGCGTTCGCAATGGGCAATCTAGAAGTCCATCGTCCTAAAGTTCGCGTCATATTTGGAGGAAACATTTAAGATTTAGAGGGTCTAATATGCCTTAATTGGCCACAATGCAAGCATGTACCATGTTCAAATTATATTAATCTCTATAGATGTTAGAGACTAAAACATTAAAGATGATGCACATGATATGACAAAAGAAGTTTAATTGATCATGTAGTGGAACATGCATACTCTGAAACAGACAATCCCCTTTTCCCTTGCCAATCATGAAACTTGAGATTCATGTAAACTACAATCTAGACCCCATTGAATCCATATTGAGAGTTCATTTAGAAGAATTAGAAACACTGGTCGCTGAGATTAACAAACTATAGTGGGTGTTGAAGAGATGGATATTGTTATCATTGTCTAGGTGCTTGTGCCTTCTGATGGTTCCTTTTTAGAAATCAAGATCGTTGAAAGTTAGATTCCTAATTCGCATTAAAGGGAGGGGGAGATAATACAAGATAGGATTGAAGGTCACCTTAGTCCAATTAGCATATAGGCATTGAAAATACAAAAAAGGCAAAGTATAAACTAGCAGAGTAACGTTATCAAGACCGGGTGTTGCACCACATTTCTCATGAGGCCATTAAAAGCTTCTAATCATAAAAGTACCAGTCAAAATTGGTTGTTACCGACACTAATATATCAAAATATAACATCCTATGCATCTACAAGACTCCGACTGGTAAGTTTTTTTTTTATATTGGTGAGTTGTGACCAACTGTACTCCATTCCTATGGAAACGTTGCATTACTTAGCTAAGAGAAAAGTTGAATTCAACCAAACTATTTATAGTGAGTGAATTATGGTTCCACGTTATAAAACCTACTGTAAGATGTTTTTGTATTTTTGGAAGCACCAATGACTGATGAAAAAAAGGAAAAAAACATTGTGAAGAACATGTAAATTATAAGTGAAAAATACAGTCAAATTGCATGCTAACACACAGTTTTCACATCGTAACAAGGATGTCATATTATTTCTCAAGAGTAGACTGAATTTTGAGAACCAATTTCAGAAGAAAATGTAAGTGACAAAGTAAATGAGATATACCCATCAATTTCAGGCATCTGGATATCCATAAAACAAGCATCAAATATGTGTGGTGGCTTGAGCATATTTATAGCACTCTTCCCATTATCCGCACAAGTTACTTCAGCACCATATTTTTTCAGAGCCCCAGCAGCTACTTTAAGATTCACAATATTGTCGTCAACAACTAGAATTTGTTTCCCACGAAGAAGGCTATGCAATGGCAACTGTGGAAGCCATCCATTCCGGGAATGTTCCCCATCTCCACAACCCATAACCCTTTGCAAAGATAGTTGGAGCATGCTCACTTAAGTGGTTTCGTGATTATAGTTGAGATATATTCCATTGAACTAGAAGAGTTCCTTTTCGAAGAATCCGTAGGATTTGCCAAAAGAATGACCTTAGGGATATCCAACTGATCATCCTTTAGTTTGCTCATAATGAAAGGCCAGATGCTAGTATTCTTCAGCCATATTTCCTTTTCAATAAGCACCAAATTGTAGCCCCTGTTCCACTAGCTATTCGATTAAGAACTTGATTTGGGTCCATTTCTAGTATAGCATTTATTCCCAGCCTCTGAAGATGATATTTAGTGGCTTTTGCTCGAACTGGTCTATCATCGACTACCAATGAAGTAAGCCCATGAAATTCAGATGATTTATACTCATTTGTGTTAGTATAAGAACTTGAAAGGGCCACTGTGAAAGTGAAAGTGGAACCAATCTGAGGTTCACTCACAAATCCAATCTCACCCTTCATAAGACCAACTAGACGTTTGCCAATACTCAAGCCGATACCAGTGCCTCCATGAATATGAGAAATTGATGGTCTCACCTGCATAAAAGGAGTGAATACTCGTGATTGTGATTCATGAGGAATACCCACCCCTGTGTCTTCAACAGATCTGATCAGGCTTATTTGATCATAAGGTGTTGACACAAGTGATGGATCAGATGCAGAGAGGCCCTGTTTGAAGAGTTTAAAGTATTTCCAGCTACGTCTTCTATCTGCCACTGGGAAGGCACTCAAGCTATTTTCCATGTCCAACGAACTCACTTCTTCACTTAGATGGACAGTCAGGTATATATGTCCTCTCTCCGTGAACTGCAAAAACAGATCTAAGCTTATTGGGTAGCTTCAATATGAATATTTCCCCAGGACAAAACTGAATGCTTGCCTTTATTGAATTTGCTATCAGATTTGAGATGATTTGACGTATTCTTCCATGGTCACCAATAAGGACTTCAGGAACTTGATCAGAGACAAATACTGCTAACTACACAAAACAATCAAGTAGCACAACAGAAAGAGCACAAGAGAAAGAGAATTAGTTTGTGAAACAAAAAAGTACTAGTAAGATTCTAAAAAATCTTAATACCTCTAGTCCCTTCTCCTGAGCCTTCCCATAGAACAGTGACAAAATATCATCCAATACTGCCCGCAAGTCAAATGGCACGGCTTCAAGCTCAAGTTTACCCGACTCAATTTTTGCTTGATCCAAAACCTCATTAATCAGCGAGACTAGAGCTTTACCACTGGCATGGGCAGTTCTAACATAGTCTTCCTGGGTCATATCCAGATCAGTATCCATGAGCATTTGAAGCATCCCTGAGAAGTAAAAAATTATTAGCACCTCATCAATTTTGAACAGTAATCCAGTTAAAGAAATTTGTACTCACCCAATACACCATTCATTGGAGTTCTTATTTCATGAGAAACAGTCGCCAAGAACTGATCAAGACAGGGTACTGGATATTATGTGCGCAAAGCAAGCACAGGAAACCAATAAGAAACCATCAATGGCCATAATGTACCTGAGATTTTGCAACATCTGCAGCTTCAGCTTGTTTTTTAAGTTCCATCATTTGCCTATAATCATCCTCTACCTTTGCAATGCAGCTAACAGTGGCACAAAAACACTTACTGACGAGGTGGACCACCAGGTGGAGGGGAGGAAGCAGGCCGAGGAGCGGGAGGCCAAGTTGGCCGAAGATCTCCGCTAGTTGCAGGGCAACTTGGAGCAAGCCTGATCGCAGCTCCGAGAGTGTGTGGAGCGGCTCCGAGAGGCAGAGGCGGCTCGAGACCAGCAATCATTCGAGGCCACGGAGCTGAGGACGAGCCGAGACGCAGCTGCGGATGAACTTCAACAATACAAAGCTGGTGAAGAGTCCCGGCGAGCCGACATAGAGGCGTCATTCAAAGCAGAATTCCTCGAGTCGGATGAATTCAACGACCTCCTAGCGAGCCAAGTGTTGCGCCGTCTGAAGCAGGGCTTCAATGGGACGGTCTAGCAAATCAGGCAAGCGGGAGCGTTGAGGACAGACGTCGACCTCGGTTTCCGCTTATATTTTTGTGTACTCCTTGGCTTTGAATGAAACACTTATTATCCATTGTCCTTTGTTGTCTGGTTATGTCTTCTTTCTGAGTATTTGTACATATGTCTCCTGTTCGTTTCATCTTCTATACCTTAGTCTCGCCTTGTGTAATCTCGAGTAGCTTCTATCCTACCTAAGGTAGCTTCTTCCAAATAGTCTTTTTAAGAGCAAAGGGGATAAGCGGCAGCTCTCCTAGGAGATGGAGTCTGCTTCCCATCTTAGAAAGACTCAGGAGGAGCCCTCCATCTAGAGGAAGGAAATGTAGGCAACAACCCTTCTTGTACTTTGGTTTTTGGTCGTTTGTTAGTGAATGAATTTCATTCACCATTAACATACCACTGTCGTGTTGCCGAGTATACTCCTTTGCTACCTTGCCCATGTGGGCCTTCTTAGATACGGTAGGCCTACTATCAGAAGAGGTGAGGCACAAGCATGTGGTCGAGAATCTGTGTGGGCGACCACCGAGGCTTCTCTGGAGGATGCGAGTCCTCTATCAGCTCCTAGCCGGGCATCCGCAACATCTCGACCAGGTCTACCCACCTCGACATCCGTAGCACCATGAGTTAGTAGGGTTTTTGCAGCTCCTGACTGGGCATTCGCAGCATCTCGGTCAAGCCTACTCACCTCGGGCATCCGCAGCACCACGAGATAGTAGGGTTTTTGCAGCTCCTAGCCCGACATCCGCAGCACCTTGGTCCGACCTACTCACCTCGGGCATCCGCAGTACCACGAGCTAGGTAGTAGGGGTTTTGCAGCTCTTGGTCAGACATCCATAGCACTTCGACCAGACCTACTCACCTCGGGCATCTGCAGCACCACGAGACAGTAGGATTTTTGTAGCTCTTAGCCGGGTATCCGCAGCACCACGAGGTAGTAGAGATTTTGCAGCTCCTGGCCAGGCATCCGCAGCACCTCGGCCAGGCCTACTCACCTCGGGCATGCGCAGCACCACGATATAGTAGGATTTTTGCAACTCCTGACCGGGCATCCGTAACACCTCGGCTAAGCCTACTCACCTCGGACATTCGCAGCACCACGAGGTAGTAGGGTTTTTGCAACTCTTGACCGGGCATCCGCAGCACCTCGGGCATCCGCAACACCATGAGGTAGTAGGGTTTTTGTAGCTCCTGGCTAGACATCCGCAGCACCTCGCCAGGCCTACTCACCTCGGGCATCTACAGCACCACGAGGTAATAGGGTTTTTGCAGCTCCTGAATGGGCATCAATAGCACCTCGGCTAGGCCTACTCACCTCGGGCATCCACAACACCATGAGGTACATCTGCAACACCACGAGGTAGTAGGATTTTTGCAGCTCCTACCCCGACATCCGCAGCACCTCGGCCAGACCTACTCACCTCGGGCATCCGCAGTACCACGATGTAGTAGGGTTTTTGGGCAATCACATTGTCTCTTTATCGTGAGACCTCTTGTTTATTTCATGATTGACACTGCAAAGCAGCAGGAATACACAAACAAGTACATAATGTATCTCACAAATCTCACCGAGTGCGATATGGTTGGAGATAATTGGCATGCCATGGTCTCTCCAGCCTTGCCCTTATCGTCCTATAGATAGTAACTACCTCCGGCGAGCTTTTTGATAACTAGGTACGGTCCACTCCACTGCGGCTCAAGTTTCCCGGGCACGCCTACCGGTTTGATTCTTTTCTAGACTTTGTCTCCGACTTGGAAGGTTCGGGCGATTACTCGGCGATTGTATGCTTGCTGCATTCTCTGTCTATATGTCATTAGCCAGGTAGCTGCTTTGTCTCACACCTTTGACACAAGGTCCAGGTCATTCAGCCATTCTTGGTTATTTCCCTCATTGTTGTAGTGCCGCCGCCGAGTTGACTCTTCGTCGACTTCCACCGGGATTACTGCCTCCGCTCCATATACAAGATTAAAAGGATTCTGACCTATTCCTTCCCTTGGAGTGGTGCGGTAGGACCATACAATGTTGGGGAGATCCTCGACCCAGCTACCTTCGACATGCATGGTCCAGCTTTATCTTGAGCCCCCTTATGATTTCTCGGTTGACGACCTCTGTTTGGCCATTGCCTTGGGGATATGCGATTGAAGTGAAGGCTTGGTGAATGCCCAGTCCTTCACACCATTCATTGAGTTTGCGCCCAGCAAACTGCTTACCATTATCCGATACCAATTTGTGAGGGATGTCGTACCTGCAAACGATGTCTCTCCACAGGATCTTTATCATTGTGGTCTCCGTGATGCGTGCAAGAGGCTCAGCTTCCACCCATTTAGACAAATAGTCCACTAGGACCAGCAAGAACTTCTTCTGTTGAGATCCGATTGGAAAGGGGCCCACAATGCTCATTCCCCACTGATTAAATGGGCAAGAGACTAAGGAAACTCGTAGCAACTCGGTCGGGTGGTGAGTGATCCAGCGACGAACTTGAGAGAATCGGCTTGCAGCGTGGGCCAAAAGTACCCAGCTACGATGATCTTCCTAGGTAGGGATCTTCCCCCAATATGACTCCTACAAATGTCTTCGTGGACTTCTCGCATGATATAGTCGGCTTCCTCTGTCCTGACACACTTGAGCAATGGTCGGGTGAAGGCTCTCTTGTACAGTTGATCTCCCACTAGCGTAAATCTAGAGGTCTGGCGGCGAAATAGTCGGACTCCTTTATCATTGACCGACGTGTTCCCACTACGTAGGAACTCCACATAAGGTTGTCTCTAATCGGTTAATGTAATACCTTCGGTCTCTTCTTCGATTTGAGCTACCGTTCCTTCCGCAGTACTGGGCTCGCCCAACTTCCACAAGGTAATAGAGCTAGCTAACTTGGCTAGCTCGTTTGCCTTGACATTGTCTGCCCAGGAGATCTTCTGTAGAACGACCTCCGTGAAGGAGGATCTCAGCTGCTCATAGATGGCCACGTACTTTTGAAGACGCTCGTTCTTTATTTCAAATTCACCCTTTATCTGTTGAGCAACGAGCTGAGAGTCCGAATGTAGGATGACCCAAGCAACTCCTACCTGCTTGGCTGCTTGTAAGCCTACTAGAATTGCCTCGTACTCGGCTTTGTTGTTGGTAGCTCAGAAGTGGAGACGGATGGATAAATGCAATGTATCTCCCCTAGGAGAGATCATTAGCACTCTGACTCTGCTGTGTTTGCTGTTGGAGAAACCATCGACGTAGACCTTCCACATTCCATCGTCTTCAGACCCCGGGACAACCTCAAGCATAAAATCAGTCAGAGCTTGAGTTTTGATGGTAGCGCGGGGCTGGTACTCAATCCCATACTCACTCAGCTCTGCTGTCCACTTGATCAGCCGACCCGAGACTTTAGGATTGGTGAGGACGCAACCCAGGGGACTATTGGTGAGGACCACAATGTGATCTGCTAAGAAGTATGGTCTGAGCCTCTGAGCCATTAGCACCAAAGCGTTGGCAAACTTCTCCATTATAGTATATTGTGTCTTCGCATCCTTCAGGAGGTGTCCGAAGAAATAGACTGGGTACTGGATGGTGTCTTCTTCCCAAATGAGAGCCGAGACCACAGCTTGTTCAACTGTGGATAAGTAGACGAATAATAGTTTTCCCTCCAACGACTTGTAGAGAATGGGGAGCTCGGCGAGATATGCTTTCAAATCTGTAAAAGCTTTCTCGCACTGGTTGTCCCATTCGAACTTGACTGCCTTCCTTAAAATCATGAAGAACAGTAGGGTCCCGTCAGCAGACTTGGAGATGATCCTGGACAAGGTCGTGATTCCGCCATTCAGTCATTGTATATCCTTGAAGTTTCGAGGAGATGGCATGTCGAGGATGACCTTCACCTTTTCTGAATTGGCCTCAATCCCCTCTCTGTCACCATATATCCTAAGAATCGACCACTCTTCATCCCGAACAGACACTTAGCCGGGTTCAACTTCAGCTTGTTGGCCCTCAGAGTGGCGAAGGTCTCCTCCAGGTCGGCTATCATGTCTTTTCCCTTGTCTGACTAGGATGTCAACTAGATAGTCTTTAATGTTCCTCCCGATCTGGTGCTTGAAGACCTTGTCCATCATCCGTTGATAGGTTGCCCCTGCGTTGCGTAACCTAAACGATATAACGTTGTAGCAATATGTACCATCTGCCATCACAAAACTGACCTTTTCTTGGTCTTCAAGAGTGAGAGGAACTTGGTGATATCCCTGGTAGGCATCCAACATCAAAATAAACTCACAACCAGAGGTAGAATCTACCAACTGATCTATCCGAGGCAAGGGGTAGCAGTCTTTAGGGCAGACTTTATTCAAATATCTAAAATCGATACAGATCCACTATTTACCCCTGGCTTAGGGACAAGTATTACATTGGCTAATCAAGTCGGGAACTGAACTTCTCGTATGTGCCCAACACTCAACAACTTGGTGACTTCCTCTCTAATAACCTTGTCTTGCTCGGGCGCGAAATGTCTTCGCCTTTGCTTCATCGGCCGAGCTCTAGGGGTCATATGCAAGCGATGCATGGCTAAGGCTGGGGGGACTTCTTTGATAGCCTTGGTATCCCATGCAAACACGTCCCGATGGTTCTACAGGTAGTAGATCAGATGACTTCTCAGCTCCGGTGTGAGGTCGACAACAATCCTTGTAACCCCCCTGTCTGTTGAGGGTGGATCTGGACCTCTTTGCTCTCGACTTCCCTTCGTTCTTCTCTGGGTCCTTCCTCCTCTCAAGGGTTGGCGAGGTCGATTTGTAGCGCTTCATGAGCCTTCGGGTTCTTGTGGGCTTCAGACCTGACCTCCCCGCTGTAGCATCGCCGGGAAGCTAGTTGATCTCCCTTGACCTCGGCCACCTGCTCGCCCACCGAAAACTTGATCTTTTGGTGGTAGACTGAGACCACCTCCTAAAATACGCTGAGTGCTGGGTGCCCCAGGATGGCGTTGTAGGATGACGGGGCATCTACGACCAGGAAGGGAGTCCTCCTCGTCCTCTCCAGCGTGTCGTCTCCTAATGACAGGGATAGGGAGATTTACCCTATTGGATGCACTCGGTATCTAGTGAAGCCGAAGAGCAGAGTGGAGACCGGACGTAGCGCGTCCTCATCGATTTGCATCTGGTCCAGGGCCACCTTGTACAGGATTTTCACAGAACTACTTGTATCCACGAAGATACGCTTAACTTCATAATTTGTTATCTGTGCAAGAATTACCAGGGCTTCCTCGTGAGGGGCCTCCACGTCTTCTAGGTCATCCATGCTAAATGAGATGACAGGGCCCCTGCGATGACTACTGCTTGTCCCGATGGCGTAGTTCTCCAGCCGACGAGTGTGAGCCTTCCTTGTCCGATGGGAGTCTCCTCCGGTAGGACCTCCGGAGATCACTCCCACATGGCCCGAAGGAGGACCACACACAGGAGCCTTGCCTTTCTTGGGGTCCCGTTCAGGTGAGGGAGATCGACGGGGTGCCATCTCTTGACTCCTTCCTCTGGAACATGACCGAGATCGTTGTCGGGTTCCGTCTTCTCCTGACTGCCGTTTGCGAGGAGAAAGGCTCCGTCGAGGGGATTTCCGACGGTACGCCTCTTTCTTCCATCGCTTCCGAGGTTTGACATCCGCTTCGTCAGATAACCTTTTCTTCAATGCATGACACTTCTCTGTAGAGTGTGTCGTACTACCGTGGAAATCCCAGTACTTCTTTGGTGGCTCCGGTTCCTGGGTGTCGATTGTCTCCACCAGCCTTCTCTTACCAGCCTAGTGGTCCTTCCCAGAATGAGGATCCTTCACCCGAATTGATGCTGGGGTCCCTTCTTTTAGATCGTACCGTGGTCTGCATAGGGGCTCCGGCTGGTTATTTATGGTGAGCGTGTTGTACTTCTTCGACGTTGACGTGTTTGATGGAGCGCCCCAGCAAGTCGTCGAAATTGGTTGGCGGCTTCTTCACCAATGACCGAAAGAAGTCACCCTCGGAGAGTCCCTGCGTTAAGGCGCTGACAAGGATCTCCGATGTTGCGATTGACACATCTTGCGTCATCCGGTTGAACCGCTGGATATAATCCTTCAGCGGTTCCTTCGCCTTCTGTTTGAGGGCGAATAAATTTAACGTTGTCTTCTAATATCGACGACTGCTGGCAAAGTAATGGAGGAACACGATTCTAAACTCTACGAAGGAATTTATAAAACCCTGGGGCAGCCTCTAAAACCATCTCTGAGCGACCCCCAACAAAGTATTCAAGAACATTCGACAGTTAACACCATCTGTGTACTGGTGCAAGAGAGCCGCATTCTCGAATTTACAAATATGATCCTCTAGATCCGTCTTCCCATCGTAGTCAACGATTCCGAGACTACGGAACTGCTTCGGTATGAGATCTTCTACAATGTCAAGCGAGAAAGGGGTGGAGGGTGTCTTCTAGAAGGCCTTGGGTCCCTCCATCTTCCCTAGTCCTTCTTCCTGCCTTAGGACGCTAGAAGTGACGGAGTTAGCCTTCTCCAAATCTCCCAGGGAATCTTGCCGGTGCGCTGGAGTTGTCACTGCGTGTCCCACCGGTGCGCTGGAGTTGTCACTGCGTGTCCCACCGGTGGCGAGACAGATCTTCGATTGTAGTGGTGTGAGGTGGAGATTCTTGGATCTCCCCTTGCCCTGAGGCCGCTCGACGTGAGGCGGCTTGCTCAATTTGGTGTTGTTCAAGAGCACCCTTGACAGTGTTGGCGACCAAGCGATCCAACTCCTCTTTGGTCAAGACGATGGGTTGCCCCTCTGGTTCTGCCATTGCTATGCTCCTTTTGGTGCTTTGATTTAGTTTTCAACAGACGACGCCAAACTTGTTCCGGAAGGAATCGACGCAGATGATGAGTCACCAGAGTCCAGCCCACGAGGATGATGACAAAGGGAAGTAGATCGCGTCCTACGAGATCAACACGAGCGTTAATGGGAACACACCGGAGGTTGTTCGGCAGAGCCCACTCCGATGCTCAAGTCAGAATCTAGGTCCCTTTTCAGGAAGACAACGAGGAAGTAGAATTTTTGTGAGTCTAGAGAGCGTACCCTTTTACCTGTACGTCGAAGCATTTTATATACCTGATGTCTTGGTCAGACGTGCTTCCACGTTCTCCTCCTCGTTCCGTGTTTGTCGGTTACAGAATAGCTTTCAGGTAACGGCCACAATGATTATTAAGGCCTTAATTACCGCGTGTAATGGACAATAAATATCCGACGACTTTCCTAATCTGGCAAGAGGAACGACTACTTGAAGTTGGGCTATATGACGTATTTGTCTTCGGGCTCCGCTTTCTCGAGTGGTTCTCGGGGTACCCTCTCCCGGGATGCTCATCCCGAGGCGAGCTCGGGGATCTACCCTCCCGGGGTGGTCTCGGGCGTATGTCATCCAGAGTTGGCCTCGGAGATTTGCTTTCCCGAGGTGGTCTCGGGCATATGTCATCCCGGGTTGGCCTTGGGGATCTGCTTTCCCGAGGTGGTCTTAAGCAAATACCATCTCGGGTTGGTCTCGGGGATCTGCTTTCCCGAGGTGGTCTCGAGCGTATGCCATCCCGGGTTGGTCTCGGGGATCTGCCCTCCCAAGGTGGTTTTGAGCGTAAGTCTTCCCGAGTTGGTCTCGAGGATCTGCCCTCCCGAGGTGGTCTCGGGAGCTCGATCTCGACTTTTAAGTTCATTGGACCCATACACGTAGCTTCCCTGTGCCACGTGCCAACCCCGGGATGCTCATCCTTATCACGTGGTAAGGTTTTTAGCATAGTAAACCCCTATATATATATATATATTGTAACGACCCGATCCCTCGGCCCCTTTGGAGGCCAAATCAACATTTGGCGGCCCAACAACCTGGTCCCTCGGCCCAATAACCTAGCCCCTTCGGCCAAACAACCTGGCGGCCAAATCAATATTTGGCGGCCCAACTTTGACGCCCCTTAGGTCGTCGACCGTTGGCCATGCCGTTACTCACAAGAACTTCCTACCCTTGGCCAGTGGATTTTTGCCTTCCTCAGGATTCGAACTCTAGACCTCCAGGCTAAGTACTAGAGTTTATGAATCCTGATAGCCAAGTGAGCCCGATACATAGGAGGAGCCACCAACATCTCTAGTATCTCTCGAAAACAACGGTGAGGGTGTCACTGTTTGCCTACAGCTACAACATGTGTGACATAACAGGACAGTTGCTCGCACTCTAGCAACTACCACGACAATAAGTGGTTGAGTGAACTGAGCAACTAAATGTCTAACGACGGCTTAACCATATGGAAGCTCAACAGTCGTTAGTATGCAACGTGCAGATATGGTGCATGCTACAAGATGCACAAATAACCAGAGAAAGAACGATGCAACAAAATCCAACAAGTAAACGATGCATTAATACAACCAACCAGAAAATCAAAAACCCACGATTATGCACCTACACTACTAGGTAGGATATTTCTAATGTCAAATAAACCTATCTGTGTTTAATGGACTTCTAAGTACTCGCGTACAAGCGGCACTTTATAGAATAGAAAACCAACATGGGACTGTACAGATACAAATTTTTGAATACTCGAAGATCAACGAAGAATAAGTATCAACGGCGATGTTAGAATAACAAACAACAAGGAATAAGGTCAAGCAACCTATTAGACATAAAATAGTCATGCTTTAAGGTAAAAGGAACTACTCGAGTACAAAGGAGAAGTACCCGCCTTATAATTGTAGAAGTCCATAAACGAGAACCTTCCACGATCAACTGAACGAGTCCGAATCAAGGTCCTGGATATATGATAAGATTTAGCTAATTATAAAATTAACAAATTAGCTAAACAAAATACTAAACACAATTAGAACAAATCCTAATTACAACCTCTATTTAAATAACTCACAATTTACATCGGATCCCTTCTTAACCTAATTCATCTAATATTAAGTTATTACTTTAAATCTCAAAATCCCCTAATGTATCATGTTGGGATCTACTCCATTTAAATCATATTCATTAATCCATTTAAACCATATTCATTTAATCGAACCAATATTAGCCAAGCAAATTTAAGCCATAATTAATTCATCAACTTACCTAATTACCCACTAAAAGCTCACGGTAACAACCACACCTCACGGCAAAAAAACCAAGAACACAATAAGAACAATCAAAATCATTCTTCAATAGCAATCTGTCTTATCCCAAATTTGTTTCACCATGAATCAACTCTCAACTCGATCAATCTTCCTGAAATCTAATCGATTAATTTCACTACAAACTCACAACACAACCTCAAAACCATTCACATAATGCTCCATGAAACATGATCTTACACCACATATACTAAATCAATCTAAAGCAACCAATTCTTACCTTGCGCGACTAGGGTTTGCGGCAACAGAGGGATCACTCACAGCAAAGAAGAATCGCGTCGACTTGCTGGGCGCAGACGAGTAGGAAGGAGAAGAAGAAGAACGAGAGGGAGAAAGGAGGTCTTAGCAGTATGGGTGGCGGTCGGCGTCGCTGGTCGCGGCATGAGTGGGCTGCGGCGACGGGGTCGGCGGTCGGCTAGGGCTCTGCGGCGCCAGGCGAAACCGAAGGGGAATCGGGGAAAACTGAATCAGGATGAGGGGATTTAGGGTTTATATTATTGTTTTGGCATTTTGCAAATAATCCCTCAAAGTTCAGTAAATTCCAACTAGGTCCCTATATTTCAAAATTTTCCATTTAGCCCCCCTAAGACTCGATATTTAACATATATACACATATGAAACGGTACACTACGCCGCGCGTCCCTGTGGACTCGGGATGCTTGTATTCATTACAGGCGTCCCGAGTAAATATATAGATTCAATACAGATGCCTAAGATTCAATACATAGATTTTTTTTTAAAAAAAATTGGGATATAATTAGGGTTTAAGATTTTAGAATTTAAAGATTCAGTTATATTAGGTTTAAGACTTTAAGCCAACAAGATTTTTTTCTAGTGTTCAGTCGTTCCTCTTGGATTATAATCTTTAAAATAAAAAATTTTAGATGCTTATGAGGTATATTGTATGTATTTAGCGTTTAAGATTTTAGAATTTAAGGGTTGAATTATAGTAGATTTAAGTTAATAAGATTTTCCCCTAGGATTCAGTTATAGTATTTAAGATAAAAAAATTTAAAAGTTAACCGAGTATATTGTATGATTAAAAAATTATTTATTAAAAAAATAAAAAAAGAGAGAAAATAATTACCCAGGTGTCTGGATTGGACAGTGATTTACAACGTAATATTACTGACTGTTCATAGCATATCGTGATTATATATATATATAAATAATTTTCAAAACTATGAAAATGTTCATATTAAATAATTTAATATTATCGACTTATTATTAGATAAGAGATAAATTATAAAAATATTTTATCTTAACATAATCATCATTTATCCAAAGAAAATCAACACATCCAATAAGATATTATATATCTATTAAAAATTAATTTCAAAATTTATATAAAATTATTAATTGTACCAACCCACGGGGATACCCAACGTAACTTTGGCATTTAGGATATAAATGAACTTTGGCATTTTTGTCACATAGCAAAACTTTTTTTTTTTTAAACTTTTATGAAACTTAATTTTTAAGGCTCTCGATGGGTCCCTTCCTACCTTTTTTTTTACACTAAACTCTATTCATTTATGAAAAAGGAGCTTGTGTATAAATAGTCCATGCATGAATATTTTGTGTGTTTAGTAAAAGAGAAGGTCTTTGTCCCAGAAATAGTCCGTGCATGATTATTTCGTGCGTTTGGTAGAAGAAGAGGTCTTCTTGGGACAGACATGTGTATTGTCAAAGTTGAATTTAGGGTTCTTGTTATCTTTTTTTTTAAAAAAAATCCACACTTCTTATTAATGTTAGGTTTGGAGATTTTAACAAATTAATGGTTTTTCTTCTAATAAATATATGGTATATTAATAAAACAAGTTATGATTAAATTTTTATTTGATACCTAATTATATTCTCCGATGACCAAATATATCACATAATAATACTTTGAAATTAACAAAACTGTTAAACTACATGTGTTTGATGGAATATTCATCTAATTTATCACAATTTTATACCTTCCTTCAAATTCAACCTAACATTCATCATTTCAAATTGGCACGTGATAATATTATTTCAAGTTTTTATTATATTTAAAATAAAAGGAATACATTGTATTAAAATTAGTCTCCAAAATATATTAGGCTAAAAATATAATAAATCTATTAAAATATTAAAAAAAATACCTTATCATTTTCGTTACTTCTGCATTGGTCCGTTCCAACTGACGTTATAACGCTCAATGAACGGATGTACACGTTAAAAGTCAATGTGGCCTCAACGTTTAAACGTTGACACGATAAACATATTCAAACAATTGAATACGTTAAACGGGACATCCCAATCGATTGGGGATGCCCTCAATTACAGCTCCCAATTGATTGAGATTGCCCCCAATCAATTGGGGTTGCCCCAATCTATTGGGTACTTGAGTTCTTGTGTTATCCAATCCTCAATCGATTTGGGGCAGTATCATGTCCCCAATCGATTGGGACGGTTCTCAATCGATAGAGATTTATTATTATTTATTTTAAATAATAATTATTTAAATTTTATAAATAAAATTAAAAATAATATAAAATAAAAATATAAGAGAATGAACATGTCAATATAATATATATATATATATATATATATATATATCATAAATAATAAATTTTAATATTAAAATAAATAATAAATATAATATATATGTGACATATAAATCATATATTTTTGATAAGATGTATACGTAGGAGAGTTAAAATAGATATCAATACTTTAAGTAAGAAGAGCTGATGTGATAGAAATCTATAACCGCGTCAAAGTGTGTTGACAAAGCTTCCTCTCACGACATGATCGACTCTGCAGATATTAACACGTATTAGAGGGTTCATCGGAAGCTAATCCGACGAGACTTTTACGATGCTTAAATCATCATGACGTCCCAATGATAGACCAAAATTTTTTAAAGAGAGTAAAAGAGAAAAAACAAGAATAGATAAGACATCATGAAAAAATGAGAATCGTGGCCAATGTTTGTTTGTGGCCTGCCGGGCTCGATTAAAAGATCTTGGTCATACTGAAATGCTCTGCCTAGTGACTCGATTCAGAGTGAAACGACAACTCAAACTTGTTCGACAATTCAAACTGGCTTGGCAACTCGGACTGGCTCGACAAATCGTGGCCCATGTTTGCTTGTGGCATGCCAAGCTCGATCAAAAGAGCTCGGCCAGACTAAAGGGCCTAGACTAGTGACTCGACTCGGAGTGAAACGACAACTTAAACTAGTTCCACAATTCAAACTAACTTGACAGCTCAGACTTACTCGAGAACTCGACCAAGCGCGACTCGAATAATGATCACTCAACATGATGATGATTTACCCAAATTGAGATGGGGTTGCTTAGGCGTATCCTACCATCTAGAGTGAGATTGATATCGGTATAACATTTGATTGGTGGAACACTATTAAGTATGTGGTACCATTTTTGTATCGATAGAGTTGCATTTATGGCAAACATGCTTGGATGGATTCATAAATCAAATACATATACAAGCATTAAAATTATTAAAATATTACCACTGTTTAATAATATTTTCTAAAAAAATACACTATGAGTAAATAAAGGAAATTAAGGGGATGGTGGAAGCTAAGGGACCAAAACCATCCTGCCTTATCCAATGCATGTACTTGGTTCTATAATCCCAGGCAATAGCACACTCTTTTAACTCGATATTAACACCAACAACACTAATCCTAATCCTAATCCCGATAATCCTAATCCATTCAAGCAATGACAGAAGACAGATCCAACACATAATAGATCTACTAAAGTAGATAAGTTTGTTTGAATATTTGATAAGTTCCTCATAAACAGTCATCAAAATAAATTATACAACAGCAGTGCTTGTAGAGCTTATGATATAAGTAATACACAACACTGTACATGGACATCACTGCTCTAATGAGCCTTCTTGGAGCTCCTTATGCAATCACTACAAAAAATACACAGGGAAGTTATAATACATTCTAAAGTAAAAGGCTAAAATGTTAATCTTAAGAAACTGAGCTCAACATTTCTGATGTATGTTAAATAAACTATACAAGCACATCAAAGAGGGGGAAAAAAACTAGCAATTCTAGCTATTTAAAGAGTATCAAGAAGATTAACGGCGTCAATAGTAATTCCAAGGATGAGACTGAAGTATGAAACTGCAACTAGTTGACATGAGAAAGGTGAGAGAGTTACCTATTTATATCATAAGCAATTCAATGTTTCATATATGAATGTAATGAATGGATTTAAGTTGATTGCCACAGCAAGTTTATGTGGAAGAAGAGTAGCACATTGAACACCTGTTTTGAAGAATAGACAATCAACATCATTAACAATCCGCTGAGAGGGAAGAGTATATGTGGTTTGGTGGGGCAAGATAGGCATGATTGATATATATGCTCTACCTTGATGAGGAGTGATGGAACGAAAAACATTTGCCCAATATTAGTTTCACTTTTGTGGTGTTGCACTTGCGTATTGCATATATGCGGTGTGATTACATTACATTATTAAGTACCACAAATCCTATTTTTCTTTCTCTCAATCAACCAGAACATCAAGTTAGCAATCAACACAAATGTTCTAAATGAATTATTCACCCAAGTATTTTTAAACCTACTTATTGTATGCAATTCTTTATCCCCAAGTTAACTTCGCTAGTTTATTTGTTTTATGGAAACAATAGACAATGTCCTAAATTCAGAAAATTAGAAACTCCAATACAACTGAACAACAGTCTTGTACATCTCCGACCTCAACAAAAAATAGAATGGTGGTTAGGGAATTGTAGTACTTCATTAAGTTTAATCCATGATCAAACATAAATCAAAGTAAATATTTTAACAATATCTAAAGTTAAGTGATCTTTATGACCTTGATAATAGATAAGCACTTAAATTATATGGTTCCCGTGTAAAATCCAGTTTTTACAGAACAATGAAAAAAAGAACTACATGACACTAAGACCAACTTTTGAGCCAAACTAGTTAAACTGACATGAGAAGACCGAGTAAATTACTAGTGACAAGACAAAGCAATATGGTTATGTACCTTGTGAGGCTTCTCAGTAACAACTTGGTGTGACCTAGTAATTATGATGATGATGATTTTAAATACAGAAATAGTTAGACTAATAAAAGTTGCAGAAAACAATGTTTTAAGACAATTGCATCCTATATTTATTGTCTGTGTAATTAAGGAGCAGCAAGATTTCCCAATTTCAGACCACAAATTTGTAGCTAACCAAGAAAGCTGTAGTTGATAAACTTCAATTCAGAAGATAAATAAGGAAACAAAAATAATATTTCAAATAGGAGTTAGAGGAACAAACCAGAGCATGCTAATAGTATTATTAGCATCAAAAAATTATATCTTCATCCTTCCCAGCCCCAGCTTCTAGCAAATTGTAGGCTGACTTTATTGAGATTCCCTTCTTTAGTGAGATACTCTCAGCATGCTGCTCCTCAGCAAACTTCTTTGCAGCTTGCTCCTGACGCACAATCTCCCGCTTCTTGTACCCCTGAATCTTCTTAAGACGGAAGAAATCCTCTCGCTCAAGTTCATCGAGTTCTGCCTTGATGTAGCTAATGGTGTTCTCAAGCCGTGGTTTGACAACATTCTCAAGGGCATTAACCCTCCTGTTAGTGGTTTTAATGGCTTCATCAAGGGTAAGGAATGAGGTCTGAAGAGAAGCAAGCTCAACAAGAACCTCAATCGCTTTGACAAATGCAACACGACAAGCCTGAATCTGCTGCCCACCACGTGCTAGACCAGTAAGATTAGACTTGGCATCCCCAGCACCATGGTCCACAAAGTGCTCAAAGCGGGGTAGCTTGACACCGGCAACATTCTCCTGGCGGGATCTTACCCTAAGAGATGCAGATTTAACGGACTCAAGCACAACATGCTTTATATTGTCTCCAGCGACATACTTAACCTCAGTGAGCGCAAAGGAGGAGCTGCGCATAATGTCACCCATGGACTCCTTCGTGGAAACAATTTGCTTCAAGATGGCGCGAAATTGCACTGTGAGGGCATCACTCTTCTTCTTGAGAAGAGCATGGCCTCGGGTGGCACCAACAAGCCGAGCCTTCATCACACCAAGCATTGTTACTGTTGGGACCACAGTCAAACGCTGATCTTGACCAGACATCCTTCCTTTTATTACAGTTTTCCCAAGGAACTATAGTTTTCTATGATGAATCTTGCCACTAAAATGGATCAGGAAAGCAACTAGGATTTGCCTCTTCCTGTTAAAGATTTAACAGAATCAGTGGGGGTCTGGATTATAACAGTTGGGAGAGAAAATAACTATTAACTGAATAAAAAGAAAGAATCACTACTAACATATACAGGATTCTCAAACAACACCTAATAACACAACACTCCATGTATATAAAACCTATATTAAATGCAAAACCATTACAAAATAATCTTTAGTTTGGTTCAATTACTATATCAATTTGGTTTGGTCTAGGTTATGATGGTAATGGATGGAGTAATTATCAGGCATTTCAATCGTCATCAAGTTAGATAAAAAGGAGTAGATGGGAGAGAAGAGAGAGGAGAGAGACAAAGTGTAGAAAAGGGAAGGGCACTGTGTGTGTTACTGAATCGAGAGATAAAATTCTGATATTTTCTAAAAAAAATAGTACCACTGGATGTGTGTGCGCGTGTCTTTGAAATGAATTACAGTTAGGGTTACATCTAATCAACAATAAGAGACAATAAAGGTTAAAAGTTTAGAGAGAAGAAAGTGAAAAGAAAATGGTGAAGATCATCGAAGAAAGGGTGAAATGGTTTCATCCAATCTCTCGATATCATTATATCCCTTTGCCCAATCAAATTCCTAGTAATAAAAGACGAAGGCAGTGCAGAGCTCTTCCAATGAAGAGTCTTCGGAGGGTTAACACACAATCATTACTTTGCATATTGAAGCATCTATTACATGACTTGAATGGTGATCATCTTGATAATAATTGAAGATCCTTATGGCTGTACCACAAATTCCAAATCCTTTTCTGTTTTGTCCTGGTTAGGTTCCCATTATATTGGTGGTTTGGTTATTACCTTTAGGTGATAAGATCTTGGTTGTTAAAGAAACATGAACTAAAGAAATCTAAACAACGTAGAGATCAAAATGCTAAGATAGATTGTGGGATTACCAGAAAGAAATTACTGGGAGCAATTAAGCGTAGCATCGATATATCATAAAATAAGAAGAAAACATAACATGCCCAAAAGTAACCAACCAACCCTATAGTTAGATAAGTTTAATCAATTGGAGTGGATAGTTAAGATTTAGAGGGAGACAGAAGTTAGTATAAATGATGTAACTTAATTTGAGAATCCATAGTAGTACACCATTACATAGAGCAAAATGAGCGAGAATATTCACATAGTCGATCACAATAGTGTAAGTACCTGAGTTTTGATTTGGCCAACCGAGTCAAGTTAGATCCTGTTATGTTTGATCCCCGTGCCTAAGTGTGCAGGAGTTTAGGAGTGCAGGAAGTCGAGCAAAAGACGCAATGGTCGAGAAGGATGACACGGAAAGGGAGCCGACAGGCTCGGTGCATCTGAGGGACGCGAAGGTATGCGGAAGAGTACGCCGGTGGAGCTAGAAGGATGAGTGCGACATCCGAGGGACGAGAAGCCAGAGAGAAGCACGCTCAATGAGAAGGCCGGAGGAGGGTTCGGGTGAGCCCAACTCTGGAAGGCCCGAGATCACCCAACAAGACCCGTCGGAAGACTAGTTAGCAAAAAGCTGACCAAAGTCAACACGAGCGCCCCTATGCACTCGGGCGCCCGTGTTCCCGAGTGCCCCTATGCATAGGGCTGTAAATGAATCAAGCCGCTCGTGAACTATTCGAAGCTCGATTCGATAGAAGCTCGTTCGAGCTCGTTTAATAAAGCTCGTTAATATTAACGAACCAAACTCAAATTCAGCAGTATTCGGCTCGTTAGCTCGTGAACAGGCTCGTTAATAAGCTCGTGAGCTAGTTCGTAAAATATAAAATTAATATTTAACATTAAATATATAATTTTGACACTTTTACATTTAATAAATATAAAATATCCAATAAAGCTCATTTGAATGAATAAAATCATAGATTTTAGTAAATATTTTATATTTTTTAGAATATATAATTTATTTTTTCAATAAATTGATGAATAATTTAATTAATAATTTATATTTGGTAAGTTCGTTTAGGGCTCGATTAGGCTCGAAAATGCTCGTAAGCCATCACTATATTTGATAAATTAAGCTCGAGCTCGGCTCGATAATAAACGAACTAAACTCAAACTCTCAGGTATTCGGCTCGGCTCGGCTCGGTTCGATTACAGCCCTGCCTATGCACTCGGGCGCCCGTGTTCTTGGACGCCCCAGTGAATACAGACGCCTGGGAAGCCAAAGTTCATCCAGAAATAACCGTTCGCGAACGTTGTGATGCGGATAACCACTGAGTCACGTGTCATGTGCTCCTATGCACTCGGGCGCCCGTGTAGAGCCACATCAACAATTGGATAAACTTCAATGGGGCTATAAATAGATCTCTAGAACTTAGTTGCAATCATCAATCCACTGTACACGAATTTTCTTGCCTAGTTTTCATTGTCTCTCTGAGTTTTTCATTATGTAAGAGACTTCTCCGCCCCAAGGAGTATATTTGGAGAACGAGCTTTACTTTGCCTTGGATTAGCAACCTTCCTGGTTGCAAACCAAGTAAATTGGTTGTCTCTTTTTCTTTTGTTTAGTTAATTCCTATGTTATTATCTTGCTTGTAATCTAACGTTTATTTTTGTTAAAGCAAAACAAAAGATCGTTTTTATTTTTCAGGAGCAATTCACCCTCCTCTTGCCAAACGCACGATCCCCAACAACACAATAGTTGGGACAAACAGCAAATTCGATAGTTAAACGAGTTAAATTGATTCGAGTGGAAGGTCAAGAAGTAGAGTGAGAAACTTGTAGCAATCAACTATATAAGATCAGCGATATGGATCTCATCCCTCCATCTAAATAGCATATTTACACAAGAATAACATTCGATAATCGATCTATTAAATCGCATCGTTGGTTTGAAATAATAATAATAACAACCACAACATGAACAGGGCTGTAATTTGATCAAACTATACGAATCCAGCACCTCTGAGCACGAAATGAAGAAAAAAGTGAAAATTTCTTGGGCTCCAAGAGATTTCTTCAAGGTAGAACACGAGAAGGAACAAGGACGCAACTCACCTGTCTCAGAAGAAGAAGAAGAAAGTTGGAGAGGATCAGGAACAAGCCGAACGGTGGAACTGCCTGGGGTGATCGATCCGGAAGCAACTGGAGGCGGATGACAAAAAGACCGCGCTGGATCGGGAGATCGACGGCGAGAAGAGCGGAGATGGTGGAAACGGGAGGACGAGTTGTCGGTAGAAGACGGTGGATACGAAACAGGGAAACGTGGCCAGATGTGAGACAAAATAAATTAAAATTAAAATAGTGCATTTTCGTTAAAAAAAATTATAAACTATTTAAAATGGATACTATACACCAGGGATTGAATTAAATTTTTGAGAATTGAAATTCAATTTCACTTGGAACACTTTTTAATCAGAAATTAAAATTTAATTCCCTTGGGATCCTTTAAAATAAATCAAATCTAAAAAGATTTGATTTAGAAAGAGAATTACACTAACAAATAAAAATTATTAAATAATCTTTATTTCTCATTCAATATTATTTTAGATGAAGAATAAAATGATAAAAATATGAGAATTCAATTCAATTTTCATATATATCAAATCAAGGAATTCAATTCAATTCTATTATTAGTAATTCTCATATATTTTAAATTAAAGAATTCAATTTAATTCTATTATTTATTAATTCATAATTGGATTTAATTTTTAATGGAATTTAATTTTAGATGAAATTTAATTTAATAGAATTTAAATTTAGATGGAATTTAATTTAATTTCTTTGTTTAAAAATTTTCAAACAGGGTGATAACGTTTTCAGACAATAATTACTAGACGTGTTAAATTAAATTATTTTTTAAAAAATAACTACTACGGTTATATTAAAATCTATCAAAATTATTCAAATTTAATTAAAATAAATTTTAATACTATTATAATAATTATTATCATAATTGCTATAATTTTTACAATTGATAATAGTTATGGATATAATTACCACATAAGTCAATCCTAAATAGCTAAGTCCCCGAACGGGGTACGTCACTTAGGGATCAGTACTTAGCCGGGACTTAAGTGAGGTCGGGGCCCCTATGCCGGCTCAGTCGGTAGCCTACCCGAGTCGATCTCACGAAACGAAAGTAAGCATTCGGGCCCTTGCCCAAGCCACCAGCACTCAGACATGAAACATACACAAAGCATAGAAGAAAAGGGATTTGCATTAAAATTAGTCTCATTACAAAATTGAGGCTAGGCCTCTACAAAAGAAAAATAAAGAAAAAAAACCCCGACCTCACTCAAAGGGTCGGAAGACCTCCTCCATCCCCCGGGTCAACCTGAACAGCTTGACGGTGCTGACCGGGAGGTCGGGCGGAAGGTGCCCGTCATGCTTTAGCTGCTCAATGGTACTGAGCATTTGCTGCTTAAGCATGGGGCACAACCTCCCCGATAGCTACTCGCTGAACTCCCGAGAGTTGAGGTTACGAGAGTCCCACCGAGCCGCCTCCCCCACCTTGTAGGCCCGGAGTTCCTCTAGCTCCTTCTGGGTCGCCTCCAGCTCCGCCTCCCAGCTAGCTCGCCGCCCCTTAAGCTACTCGAGCTCTTCCGATCGGGCGCTCAGCTCCCCGTCTCGTAGCGTCAGCTGAGTCGCCAGGGTCGCAGATTTCTTCTCTTAGGCCGCCAATTCTTACTCCTTGGCGGTCAGATCGGCATGCAGAGCGGAAGCCGACTGGGCCACCTCCAAGAGCTCCGCCTTGGTCTTGGCCAGCTCATCCCGAGCCTGGCCCTCGAGGGCCCAGGCCTTGCGCTCCGTGTACTCCAGATTGAGGACCCAGTGCTGCGCCTAGGCGACCACCGTGTTTGTCGAGTCAAGCTTCGTCTGGGTCTCCTCGAGTCGTGCCTCCGAGTGAGCCAAACAGTCTTGTAGGGCCAAGTTCTCGGCTCGCAACCCGCTCAAGGTCTCATCGTTAGAAACCAGTTGCGTGTGGCGGAGCTGAGTCTCCAGCCGCTCCACCCGGGATTCCGCTTGTTGCCGAGTCCGGGTGTGGGCTATAAAAATAATAGCTAGGCTGTAGGCCGAGCCAAAGAGCCGCGGGCAAAAATTAGATCTTAGTCTCAAGTTAAGAATAAGCAAAAGGAAATACACAGGAAGGAAATAAGCATACCTGACTGACCTTCGAAAGAAAGGCATTTTCTTTGCTGGTCGGGCCCCGATAGTTGGCCTCCCGGAGGCCTTGATAAAAGTGGTCGCCCAGCGGACCATTTTGATGGACCTCCTAGGTTGGCTTGGTCAACTCGGTGGGTGGCACCTCAGAGCCTGTGGCAGAGACCGTCCGTGATGGCATGACCAAGTGGAACGGTCGACTGTCCGATCCTTCAGCAGAGGGAGGGGTGGGATCCCTCCGGATCCGGGCTTCTAGGGAGCCTTCCCGGTTCAGAGTCGGCGGCAAAACTGGAGAAGGGGTCGCTGCCTTCTTCTTCTTCTTCGGCCGAGAGCTGGTGGAGGCTCCGGCTGTGGGAACGGCGGGAGGCGCGGACTCTGAGTCGACCGGTCGTTCCCTTCGACGCCTGGTGACCAGAGGCTGGTCATCCACATCTATTGGCTCGGAGTCGGAGATCGACGCCGCTCTGTTGCCGGAGGAAGACACGTTGGTGGGAGAAATCGCGGGTGGAGTTGCGTCTCATTGGGTCAGCTGTTCACTGACCTGAGAGTCGAGTTCGGCGTCGTCCAGGTCAAACCCCTCCTCCAGGGCAGTTGCTAGCATCATATTTGCTACAAGGAAACAGGGTTTTAATTAGCTACAAACATTCGAAAGACAGAGTACAAAACTTACCTTATGATTGAGGTCGGCAAACTGGCATTTGGCTAAGCCCAAACATGTACAAATGTTCTCGCTTAGCAAATGGGCACCGTGGAAGTGTCGGCCCCCGAGTTTGGAGAGGGTCGACTGATAAGAAGGGAGGGATCGATAGTTCTTGGGGAGAAGGGGAGAAGGAGGAAGGTGATAGGATCGATTCTGTACGCTAGAGGGGGTGAATAACGATTCTTCGAAGCTTTCTTCCTACACGGTTAGTTGCGCAAGCGGAATATACAATAAAACAAAACTAACCAATGCTAACAAGGAAGCTTTACTTGGTATCCACCCCGGACGGCTGACTAATCCAAGAATCCGTCGGTGGATCACTCCCCGGATAACCTTCGGCTAGCCCTCGTCGCTCCTTGTGGGTGGAGAAACCTCGCACAACACCTTGAGAAGACCTGAGCACAAAGACTACTATCTTGCCTTTAACCAAGACAAGATTCGTTAAGAATCTCAGCCACCACGAAGTCCTCTTTAAATAGGACTCGGGCTGAAACCCTCACCACCAGTCGACTGCTCCTAGGGCAGTCGACTGGTCCCACTGAAAATCGACCGTTGCACCCCAATGTTTGAATTTTCAGCCAACTCACCAGCCACCTACCAGTCGACTGCTCTCAGGGTAGTCGACTGGTCCTCAGCTAGAACCCTTCTGTGAGTTTCATCAGTCAACTACCCCCAGGCCAGTCGACTGGTCTACTCACCCACTTAAGGTTACCCTTCCCGAGTACATTCCACTCCGCACTCGAACCCTAGGATTTTCCGAGTACAATCACACAGCACTCGTACCCTCACGACTCAACTGACTCCTCATCCGCAGCCTTGACTATTGCCTTCGCGCCCTCTTCATCTTCGGCTCCCGTCCCTCGGATGCACGCAAGCCTCCAGCTTGCCTCTATGCCATCCTTCACGCATGCCTCGAAGTCCGCACCCATCAGCTCATCGTCCCTACTCTCCATGGTCCCTCGGGTGCACACAAGCCTCCAGCTTATCTCCATGCCACCATTCACCATACCGAGGCCGTCTAATCAAGTCCATATGTGTAACTTGCGCACCCTGCATACTCAACATACACATATCAAATACACAAGGGTAAATCTAACTTAAACCCTTTGCCTAAACATCAAAACACTTGGTCACTCCGGACCACAGATTGCCTCAACAATCTCCCCCTTTTTGATGTTTGGCAATACATTTAAGTTAGGGAAAGCAAAATAGTAGTCAATAGCAAAAAACATACTAAAACAAACAACTGGACTTACATTGCCAAGACTCCCTCTTGGACTTACACTGCCAATGCATATGCAATGCATGCATGGATCATATCCCAAGGCATCTCACATCTAACCCTTCAAGTTAGGACTTTTCCACACCTAACCCTCCAAGTTAGGACTTTTCACACACCAAACCCTCCAAGTTAGGACTTTTCACCAAAACGGGGATTTTAAAGCTTCTCCAAAGCTCTCCCCTACATTGGACTTACAAAGGCTTTTTAAGAACCTCTCCAAGGTTCCCCTTACGCCAAGAATGGAGTAACCATGCTCCCCCTTAATTTCAGCTCCCCCTAAACCTAGGGTTTCCCACAAAGGTATGTTTGGTTTCCAACTTAAACCCAACACTTCTCCCCCTTTGCCTAACATCAAAAAAACCCCAATAATATCTCAATTATTGGTTCTTTTAATCCCCAATAATCTAAACAACGTGTACTAGACCATCTGATAACCGTTTTAGTCGTGTTACGATATCAATTAATTTTCTCGTTTCAAGCACTTTTGTAGTAATAGTTGAACCGAATCGTCTCTCAAGGACCCAATATGATGCATGCACTTCTTTGGCCTATAAAAAGTCGTAAATTGTAGAAAAATGAAAACGAGCTAAACGAAACATGTTTTCTTGGGTTTTGAGGATAACAAAGCAAGAAAAATTAGCTACGAACTTCTACCTAATAGCCTTAACTATTTGGATTTGAAGTCTAAGCTAATTAAATGTAACGGGCACCAAAGGAACACTAACAAATAGAAATCAAATCAGCAAGGATTCATATAAAATTTCTAACTAGAAGGCAATAGATTTCATCACCAAGCGCATGCATGATTCGATCAATTCAACAACCCACTTGCATTCAAGTAGTAAAAGTTTGAAGACATGGAAAATTCCTACCAAGACAAGCTGTAAAATTGGGAAACTAAGCTGGAAGCTTTGATACTAAACTGGAAATTGCATTTCTAAGCTGGAAAATAGCAGAAATTCGAAAACAAATGAAAGGGAAGTGCAAACTTTGTTCTACAGCAAGTAAACAAGACGAAACAATAAAAAGGAAGCTAAAATGGGTTGCTCGGTGGAAGAAACTCTGCTCCGACGAAGCCGATTGCTTCTCAGCCGGAGTAGAGGAGGGAATGGGCTGTGGAAACGAAGAAGAAGGCATGTCCAAGCTGTTAATTCCCAGAGAAACCAATTGAGCAGTAGCTTCTTTCCTCCATCGCCTCTCCCCTGCGTTCGCGTGTGGATGAGATCCCGATCCCATTCTTTGGCTGCCCTAACTCCCTTTTCTACTCCTCCTTTCCACCCTTAATTTCCTTTGATGAGTGGCCGAGATCACTTGCAAGGAATCTCCATCAATTGTCGTTGCTAGATCCAAGTGGAGGGTTGTGATGACAAGCGCATCTGATCGCATCTGGACAGCTACTGATCAGTCTGGAAGCTCCCTGATCGGACTGGATGACCCCTGATTGGACTGAGGATCTATCAGGATCTGTTCAGTAGCTGAAGTTTGGGGTTCTTCTGTGCCAGCCTCTTCTGATCGGTCACGGGACCGATCAGACCTTCCCTGATCGGATTAGAGACCGATCAGGGCACCAACAGAACGAATTTTGAGCCCGATGTCATTCTTTATGGATCCATCCTAGCCCTGGAAGTGCCCTTTTGATCCAATGATACACAAGTTGTCCAAAAAGCAAATAAAATGAAATATGAGTGTAAAAATGTAAGAAGATTAATTAACTAATGAAAATACATTCTATTACAAATTATGCATCATTCCATAAACAAATGCACCCCAGACCCCAAATTCCCTCACTAATTGCACAAAATTTATCCATCAAATTGCTAATTATCACTCCCCCACACCTATTCTTTGCACGTCTCGAGCAAAAAAAAAACCAAGTTTATTGACTCAAGCAAGTTTACCTAGCATGGAGGAAATCACATAGTGGTAATTATTCAAGATAATCAAGCCCTTTTGGAACCAAGTCCACATCAATTCCATTCTAACACTAGCTAATTGGCAATGGTGAATTCATCCAAGTCAATAGATCAAGCATGAAACTCTCATAGGACTAGCCCTAACTCTCAAAACTCAATGAGTAGTGGAGTTCCACTCAAGAATCATCATGTCTCTTCACTATCATAAGCTTGCTCACCCCTTAATTTTCATCAAAAGAATGCATGTGGCACATACAATAAATAGAGCTTATTAATAGAGAAGACAAAATAAACAAGAAGAAAGTTTCTACTACTAAATGGAGAATTTAGTAGGGCAAGCAAAAGAAAACATTAGATGATAGAACTTGATGAATTAGTTAGCTTGTATGTGAACTCATCTTATTATCCCCATTTAAGAAATTGTCTTTGATCGGATTGACTGTATCTGATCAATCTGATGAGAAACATTACTGAATGTGCTACTCCGTTATGTGCCACTTTATTGATCGATCAGGAGACCGATCCAGTCGCCTTCTGAACGATCTGGAATGCCTCTGATCGATCTGAACTGCCTCTGATCGGTCTGGAGACTGATCAGACTCCTCCCTGATCGGTTTGAAGACCGATCAGGGTCTGATCAGAATGGATTTACAGGGTTCTGAAATTGTCATCTCCCTGATTTCTCCTTCTTCCAATCACTAACTCACTTTTAAATTCAATTGGCTACTTGTTTACCATTTCAATTTAGAAAACTAACCACTTCAGTAGCTCTTCCAAATGTTTCTTGCGGCTTTTAAGATTCCACACTTGTAAAGTTTCTGCAAAGTTGATGATTCAAAAATTTCAACAGATCCTTCTCTTCTTATTCGACTTTTCTTGCTAACCAAACAAACTTCTTAGGGAATATGAAATAAACCACCATAAATGATAAGAGCACAACCATAGAACTGTAACAATAACCATTGGTCCTACTAAGCTTTAGTGGCTGGGAATTTCTCATAGTCTTCAGGAAAACTTTAAAACTTCAGAGTTTTCAACTTCCAGCTGCTTACAATATCAAAAAATGACTCCAAGAACTTGAACTGCACTCATTCTATTTTATTTTATTTTTTTCTTCACTTCTTTTTTCTGCTTTGTTCTATTTTTTTCTGTTTTTTTTCGAATTTAATAGAGATACCACATAGTTCTTGGAGACTACCTTGCCTTTAGCTTTGAAGTCTTCAAATTCCTCATTCTAGGTCCAAATCAAATCCAAAAGAACCTTGCGCAATCTTTATATCAATTGGATCCAAAGTCAATTTATTTTCCCCCACCCTGAAGATTTTGTCCAACTCAAGAAGCTAATTCATCAAGTTCTTCACCAACTTAGAGGAAAAGAATAGAGCAGAAATAGCAATAGAGGAAGATAATTGTGCAAATGATGAAAAGAAGAATAGCAAAGATCATGATAAAGAGCTCTACCATTCCATGTATCATATGCCCCTATGATTCCAAAAAGGAAATAAGCAAGTTCTAAAGTATGAATGTTCATCACACAAAAATTAATCTATGGTAGGAAACGAGTGGTCCTCTCTAGGAACAATATCAATCAAGCTCAATCCAATATTAGAATCCTTCACCAACCAATAACTATATGCAAGTTGAGAACTAACCAAGGCATGATATCCATGACTCAATGATCTAAATAATTTTTCTCACTTCATGATTCCTCCAATGCATAGGAAAAACTTAAGAGAAGCGCTACTTACAACTAACAAAGCAAATTGCGAGAAAATCAAAATGTATGTACAAAAAGGAAAAAAGCAAAGAACGGACTCCCCTCTAAGTCGAGTAGATCGCATGGTACAAGTCCACACTCTCCATTCTTGTTCCCTCCATTCCCTCGTGGTAATGCTTCAGTTGATGTCCATTCACCTTGAAGGTAGTGCCCGCTATATCCTGTATCTCAATAGCACCAAAGGGAAACACATTAGTAACAACAAAAGGACCCTCCCACCTAGACCTCAACTTACCTGGATGCCACTTTAGTCTAGATCTAAACAAAAGCACCTTTTCTCCCACATGAAACTCTTTTCTCAAAATGTTCTTATCGTGGAAAGCCTGTTAGTGATATGAGAGAAGTGTCCTAAGGCAATCGTTTTATGATTGTAATCATTTATTTTAATAAATGAATATTCACTATTTGAGTATACATGTTTGTGTATTTGATTGAGATCTTAAACTCATTTACTGAATGCCCGCAATACAATTCACAGCATGAGAGAATTTGTGATGAATTCACAACTAGTGATTATCTCTACATGTGCAATTGTGAAGTATTGAAATTATCCCTAGTCGATGAATTGATAAATACGGACACTATCAATTCTGTTGAGACTAGCATGAGTTATTCTCTAATCAGCTGATTCTCACTGGTTGGTGACATTGAGATGTCCGGAGATAAACAAGAATGTTAGTTAAGGGAACTAGTTCATTGGAGTGACTGGCTGTAAAACTTCATATGGTAGTCTACATATAGATATGTCAGTGAAGTTCTTACTGCAGCTTAAGTGCGATGTTCCTTTGACTTACGGTGTTCAAGTTATCTTGGTCATGGAGACTTATATTTTGACATCTTAAGCAAGCATCTCCAAGGAGGTGTAGACCCAGGATGATTGGGTATAAGTCGAAGTGCCCGAAGATGTTTGAACAGCCTACAAAAGATTCACCACTCCTTGCGAGGAGATGTATACCCGAGGTCTATCATCAGATTGTTACTCGAAGCCTCAGGCCAGAGCATGACATGTTCAGAGTATGAATCTCTTAAATACTTGAGAGTAATTAGAATCCGTAGGACGAGAAAACGTTACTTGGGCTAGGTGTGACGTAGTCAGCCTAGTGGGGACTGACACACATAGACCATGTCCTGAACCAAGTGGGTATAAGATGGTGAAGGGAATGGGGCACGATTCATTATAGCTGCTGAAGGGTTTCAGAATTGTTTCTGAGGTCAACCGTTGATCTTTCGATTAATTGGGGATCATGATGTACTACTAGGTGCCACTCATGATAAAATTGATTAATTATAGACGACCAACATAAATCGAAAGCCTATTTAGTCACACGCACTACGAGTAATCCGAGGGATTTAAAACGAGTTGAAAATTAGATTTTCCAATCAAGAGAGATTAGGTTTGGTTGAGCCAAACGATAAGTCAAATCTGAATTTTTCAGAGACGCATCGGAAGCTTAAAATGACTAAGTCTTTTGAAAACTTAATAGATGAATTAAATAAGTTTAATTCATTGGAGCGTGACTTGGATGGGCTGACCAAAGAGGGTCTCCATCCTCTTTGCTTGGCCGGCCACAACAAAGGGAGAGAACCAAGTTTTTAGATCAATTTATAAAATAAACCAAGTTTGGTTTGTTTTATAATAAACCAAGGTTTGGTTTATTTCTCCATGGAAATTAAAATGAACCATGGATTGGTTTATTTTATAAAATCAATCATGGATTGATTTACCATGATAAGGAAATTTATTCCATAGAAGAGAAGAGACTTGATTGATTTTTATCATAAATTAAAATATGATTTTAACCATGATATAAAATCAAACTTGGCATGATGGAATATGTTATTCCATATTTGAAAGGATTGATGGTTGAGAGGCTACTATATAAAGGACCCAAGGCAAGGCTTGAAAAATAATCGAAGAGATGAAGGCATAGGCTCTCTCTCTCTCTTTCTCTCCTTCTCTTCTCCCCTTCTTGCCGTGCGCCAACCAGCCCCAAGAAGGAGCACCAGCCGGCCACCCCTGCCCTTTCCCTGCCGACCACCACCTGCTGTCGGAGAAGGAAGCTCCGACCATCTCTTGGCCGGAAGAAGGTGCTGTCGGAATTAGAGTTTGCCGCAAGGATCTTTTTGCCGCAAGCCTCTTCTTTTGCTTCGCCGGAATTTTGATTTCGGTCATCCTTTTGTGGTTAGTCTTCCGACTTCTCTCTTGGTTTTTCTTGTCGCGTTCTCGGAGAATCTAGTAGTTCTCGAGAAAACGAAACTCGTGGCTTTGCGAAGTCATCCCGAAGATACTCGGCGTGGACGCGAATAGAGGCGGAGCTTCCAAGGGACGCTTACGGTTGGATCGCGTCTCTTCCTTCGAGTTACGTGAGGTAATACGTAAATTAGTTTACATTTCTGTAAAATTTTAAATATATGATTATGTCTACATAAGATAATATTGCATGCTAAGATGTGTGGTTAAATAATTTAAGAAATTATTTATGCTAAACATTCCGCTGCACGTAATTAATTTTAAAATTACGAACCCGTATCCATGTTAACATGCACCCGGTCCCAACAAAGCCTTGGTCTTTTCTTTATAAATGTGTGAACTCTCGTAGGCTTCCAATCTTAGTTCCTCAAGCTCTTGTAGGTGCAACTTCCTTTCTTGCCCAGATTTTTCTAAGTCCATGTTGCAAGCTTTAACTGCCCAATAAACCTTGTGTTCTACCTCCACTGGTAGATGACAAGCCTTACCAAAAATAATCCTGTAGGGAGACATCCTAATGGGTGTCTTGTAGGCAGTCCGGTAGGCCCATAAAGCTTCATCAAGTCTCTTGCTCCAGTCCTTCCGGTCTAGCCTTACAGTTTTCTCCAAGATAAGCTTAATCTCCCTATTTGATATTTCAGCATGTCCATTTGTTTGAGGATGATACGGGGTGGACACTTTATGGATCACTCCATACTTGCTCAAAAACACTTTCATGTGCCTATTGCAAAAGTGAGACCCTTGATCACTGATGATCACCCTGGGTACCCCAAACTTGCAAAATAGGTGAGTCCTGACAAAATCCACAACAACAGATGAACCGTTAGTTCTAGTGGGGATTGCCTCCACCCATTTCGACACATAATCCACAGCCAACAAAATATAAATAAATCTATATGAAACAGAAAAAGGACCCATGAAATCGATACCCCAAACATCAAAAATCTCGCAAAATATCATGAGTTGTTGAGACATTTCATTCCTACGTCCTAGGTTCCCAACTCGCTGGCAGCGCTCACAAGTCTTATGGAAGTGGTAAGAATCTCTGAGCAAGGTAGACCAATATAACCCTGCATCCAAAACCTTCCTAGCAGTACGTTGAGGACCAAAATGTCCCCCACATGCAAGTGTATGACAAAATAAAAGTACTGACTGGAACTCACAATCAGGGATACATCTCCTAACTACCTGGTCGCAGCAAAATTTCCAAAGGTGGGTCATCCCACACGTAATACTTAGAATCACTAGCTAATTTATCACGTTGAGCTTTAGAAAAATGTGTAGGAAAAACATGTGCAACCAAATAGTTGACGATATCGGCATACCATGGCACACTACCTTGCAGTTGCAGAAGATGCTCACGTGGGAATGCGTCTGCAATGGGTGTAGGATCTGTCGCCCCCTCAATCCTGCTCAGGTGATCAGCTACTAGGTTCTCTTTCTCGCTCCTATCGCGTATCTCCACGTTGAATTCTTGAAGCAGAAGCATCCATCGAATCAACCTTGGTTTCGAATCCGGCTCGAAAGTGGTAAGGGGTAGTGATCCTTCCTCGTAGTGTGATCTAGAAGCAATAGTGTGATCTACCAGCAAGCCTCTCCAACATCTGGTCGATGAATGGTAAGGGGTAGTGATCCTTCCTCGTAGCCTGATTCAGCTTCCGGTAGTCTATGCATACTCTCCATGAACTCTGGACTCTAGCAGGAATCAAAGTACTCTCCTTGCCTTCCACCACTGTGATACCGGACTTCTTCGGGACCACCTGCACTGGACTCACCCATTGACTATCGGAGACATGATATATGATACCAGCCTGTAGTAGCTTGGTTTTCTCCTTCTTGACCACATCTAGAATAAGTGGGTTGAGTCTGCGCTGTGGTTGTCTCACCGGCCTTGCACCCTCCTCTAAGAAAATCCGATGCATGCAAATGGATGAGCTAATCCCTGGTATATCTGTAATGGTCCACCCAATAGCCCTCTAACACACCCGTAGAAGATTTAGTAGCTAGCCTTTTCTCTTGACTTAGCTCAAGATGCTGAGCAATGATGACTAGCAACTGCTCGTTCTCTCCTAAGTAGGCATACTTCAAGTGCTCAGGTAGGGGCTTCAAAGCAAGCTTTTGGGGTTTCAAGACTGATGGAAGCAATTTTTCATGACCTGCCTCCAATGCAGACACCTCAGCGTCATCCACCTGGATAGTGTCACAGACTAAAGATGATCCACCACTATCATCATCATCCTCATCTGAATCCTCTGTGTCGGCTAGATCTGAATCCGTGTCATCTAACTCCTCAGAATCTAGTATGTCCAACACATCAATGCCCAACAGCGACTGATCCTCAGCGGGATATCTGATCACGTCAAGGATGGAGAACTGACCACTGTGTCCCCAAACTCCATGGTGAGTGTCCCTGCATGAACATCGATCTTGATCCTTGTCGTCTTCAGAAATGGGCGTCCCAAAATCAATGGAGCAGAGCTGGAGGTTAGGTCCTCCATATCTAAAATATAAAAATCTACTGGGAATATCAAATCTTTGACTTTCACCAATACATCCTCTATGACTCCAGCTGGATGAGCAAAATTGCGGTTGCCAATTGAATGACCACCCCAGTAGGCTGTAATGGTCCAATGCCTAAAGAGATGAACACTGACTTGGGCATGACATTGATGGATGCTCCTAAGTCTAGCATAACATCCTCGAACATGCAGTCTCCAATCACGCACGGTACTGTGAAAACCCCTGGGTCTTTGCATTTCTGAGGCATTGACTAGATCATAGCTGAGACATTCTTTCCCATACTGATCAACTCTGTCCCTTTCAGCTTCTTCTTATGAGTGCACAGATCCTTTAGAAACTTAGCATACTTGGGAATGTGTCTGATCACTCTGAGCAATGGGATGTTCACCTCTACTTTGCTAAAAATGTCAATCAGCTCCTGAAGCTCCTGTGTCTTGTCTGAATCAGCATTTTTCCTTGGACCAACTGCCCTCTGAGGGAAAGGTAACTGAATAGGTGGCTTTGGCAGTGGAAGTGACTCTGGCTCTACTCCCGTCTGAGACCTCGGAAGATCAACCTCTGGTACTGTAGTAATATGTGGGGTAGAAGCCTCCTGTGTAACCCGTCCACTCCAGAGTGTAATAGCACTGACATTTCCCCTAGGGTTTGGAATAGACTGAGAAGGTAGCTGACTAGATCCTTAAGCTTGTATCTGACTGATGGCGGATGATAATTGTCCAATTTGTCGCTCCATGTTCTGAATGGAAGCATCAGTCTTACTCTGATATTGTCTATAGTCCCCCTGATGCTGCTGAAATTGAGTGCTAATCTGAGCGCTAAACTGTTGAAAATGTCTCTCTTGTTGCTGAATCTGAGCGCTAATCTGAGTGCTCAACTGCTGAAAACTCCTCTCTTGTTGCTGCTGTAAATGAGTGAGAAGTGATTCCAGAGTGAGTGGAAGTTTTGGTTTTTATTGTTGAACCGGTGGAACTCTTGGCGGAGATGGACTACTATAGAATCCTGGCGGTCTCTGAACTGCAGATGGCGCAATAGGAAGTGGTGGCTGATACGGCTGCTGCTGATGTGATGTGTTCCCATACCTCAGATTAGGATGATCTCTCCAACCTGGATTGTAAGTGTTGGACATGTGATCATAAGACTGCTTGTATCCATAAGGTTGAGATTGGAAAGGTTGAGGCTTGGATTGAAAAGCATTTGCTACCGCCACTTGACTTGCAAGATAAGATCCACCATCAACCTGCACCTGGGGGTATAAATCCGTAGGATGAGAGGTGCTACTGCAAAGTCCACAAATTCTCAATGCTTGGGCTACTTGAGCTGAGGGTTGCTGAGTAGTCTGAAGGAGAGTCATCTGCCTAAGGAGAGAAGTCAAATCCTGAAGATTAACCTTCACCTTTTGAGCTTCCATATTCTGTCCTGTGATCTCATGTACTCCTTTAGGCACCAACGGACGGCTCCCAAACTGTTGAGAATTTGCTGCCATAATAGAAATCAACTCTCTAGCTTCCTCAGGTGTCTTGTTCACTAAGGCCCCTCCGCTAGCAGCGTCCACCATACTCCTATCCATGGGAAGAAGTCCCTCATAGAAGTATTGAATAAGTAGCTGCTCACTGATTTGATAGTGGGGACAGCTAGAACAAAGTTTCTTGAAGCGCTCCCAATACTCATACAGTGTCTCTCCAGAAATCTGCTGTATTCCACAAATACTCTTCCTAATGGCAGTAGTCCTTGAAGCTAGGAAGAATTTCTCCAAGAAAGCTTTCTTCATTTCGGCCCAAGAAGCAACTAAAGCATGTGGTAAGGTGTACCACCAGTCCTTTGCTCCATCCACAAGTGAAAATGGGAAAGCTCTCAGGTTGATGTCTTCTTCAGCAATACCATGTGGCTTTATAGTAGAGCATACAGTGTGAAACCCCTGGAGATGTCTAGTGGGGTCCTCACCAGCTAAGCCATGAAACTTTGGGAGTAGATAAATGAGTCTGGAACGTAGCTCAAAATCAACCTCCAACTCAGGGTACTGGATACACTGAAAAGCTAGCTCTGGTGCTGCAAGCTCCCTCATGGTTCTATTGTTCGCCATCTGGAATTCTGACAAAGGGTTGCTACTGGTAGACAATCTAGAAATCTCTAGCTAAGCTCTCCTCTGTGCGTGAAATGTCCTTTCTATCTCAGGATCAAAATCAGCTAAGCTGGAGTAGGAAGACCAGCTCATGCATTGCACACCAAATGGAGAAAATTAGTGAGATGCAAGAATTAATCAGAAAATTCAGAATTATTGCAAGACCTAAAAATAAACAAACATCATAAAAGGGTCCCCGGCAACGGCGCCAAAATTGATAACTGTTTTAGTCGTGTTACAGTTTCAATTAATTTTCTCGTTTCAAGTACTTTTGTAGTAATAGTTGAATCGAATCGTCTCTCAAGGACCCGATATGATGCATGTACTTCTTTGGCCTATAAAAACTCGTAAATTGCAGAACAATGAAAACAAGTTAAATGAAATATGTTTCCTTGGGTTTTGAGGATAACAAAGCAAGTAAAATTAGCTACGAACTTCTACCTAATAGCCTTAACTATTTGGATTTGAAGTCTAAGCTAATTAAATGTAAGGGGCACCAAAGGAACACTAACAAACAGAAATCAAATCAGCAAGGATTCATATAAAATTTCTGACTAGAAGGCAATAGATTTCATCACCAAACGCATGCATGATTCGATCAATTCAACAACCCTCTTGCATTCAAGTAGTAAAAGTTTGAAGACATGAAAAATTCCTACCAAGACAAGCTATAAAATTGGGAAACTAAGCTGGAAGCTTTGATACTAAACTGGAAATTGCATTTCTAAGCTGGAAAATAGAAAAAATTCAAAAACAAATGAAAGGGAGGTGCAAACTTTGTTCTACAGCAAGTAAACAAGATGAAACAATAAAAAGGAAGCTAAAATGGGTTGCTCGGTGGAAGAAACTCTGCTCCGACGAAGCCGATTGCTTCTCAGCCGGAGTAGAGGAGGGAATGGGCTGTGGAAACGAAGAAAAAGGCCTATCCAAGTTGTTAATACCCAGAGAAACTGATTGAGCAGTAGCATCCTTCCTCCATCGCCTCTCCCCTGCGTTCGCGTGTGGATGAGATCCCGATCCCATTCTTTGGCTGCCCTAACTTCCTTTTCTACTCCTCCTTTCCACCCTTGATTTCCTTTGATGAGTGGTCGAGATCACTTGCAAGGAATCTCTATCAATTGTCGTAGCTAGATCCAAGTGGAGGGTTGTGATGACAAGCGCGTCCGATCGCATCTGGATAGCTACTGATCGGTCTAGAAGCTCCCTGATCGGACTAGATGACCCCTGATCGGACTGAGGACCGATCAGACACCTTCTTGATCTGTCTGAGGATCGATCAGGATATGATCAGTAGTTGAAGTTTGGGGTTCTTCTGTGCCAGCCTCTTCTGATCGGTCACGAGACCGATCAGACCTTTCCTGATCGGATTGGAGACCGATCAGGGCACCAACAGAATGAATTTTGAGCCCGATGTCATTCTTTATGGATTCATCCTAGCCCTGGAAGTGCCCTTTTGATCTAATGATGCACAAGTTGTCCAAAAAGCAAATAGAATGAAATATGAGTGTAAAAATATAAAAAGATTAATTAACTAATGAAAGTACATCCTATTACTAATTATGCATCATTCCATAAACAAATGCACCCAGAGCCTCAAATTCCCTCACTAATTGCACAAAATTTATTCCCGAGGCTCGACCTAGCACGTGCGCACCAATCATTCGCTGAGGCCGACGGCAGACGCTTCGTCGCTCGGGGAACCGATAGTCAGTCGATGCGTGGCCTCACCAGTTAATGCGGTAATTAATGAGGAAGATACGAATCGGCTTAGCTCGGATCGAGGATGAGACGGATAAGATGGTTGAAGGGACATTGACCTGCCGGTCGGGCAACTATCTCGGGTCGAACCGCGGAAGTCGGTAGGAAGGGTAGACTACTCGGGTGCGCCAGGCTTGCTCTAAAACAACAGTCCAGTCAGTCGGACTCGGTGCCTCCTTCGACTAAACTTGAAGGGGATGCTTATGATCCCGGCCTAGCTCACGGGTAGCTCGGTCGGCCAGTCTGGCGCCGCGTCTGGATGGGGTCGAGACCGAGGCCCCCAGAGTCTAGGTGAACCGAGGGGCTCAGGCGGGCAGTCGGGCTGATAGAACCCGGCCTGATCCAACATACTCGAGGACATCGAGAAGTTGACCGTGACACTAATGCACACGACATTAACGGAGGCTCAAGGGACGGGGCCGACGAAGGATGAGTCGATGAAGGCCTGACCCAAGGAGTTCTCGAACCGGGGAACCCTCGAACCCCCGACCGCCCGACCCGGGGTCAGGTCGGGCGGACTGATACCCAGCGTCCCCTGACTCGGCCACCGGGGCTACGGCGGGTGGGTCAGTCCTAAGCATCCCCTAGCTCGGCCACTCAATCATGAAACCCGAGAGCGAGCAAATCGGATACATCTACGCGCCCCAACATCGGGCGTACCGTGCGACATTATACCTGAATCGGATACATCTACGCGCCCCAAGACATCATGTGTACGACCATAATACGGGGGTCAGCGCAAGCCTTACTCACTCATGGCACACGTCGCGGATATCCCGCTGACTCCGTACTACTGTACTACCCGAGCACCCCGCGTCATGCCGCCCTTCGATGGGTCAGACAGAGCGGCGCCGATCGGTGCCTTCCTGTGAGCTGACAAGTACCCACATCCCTGTCTCATGCGTGTGCCGAAAGATGATTGACACAGACAGGGGTTGTCAGCTCCCCAGACTATACAAGCCCCTCCCTTCCTCATTCCGTAGGTATGCGCAATCGTGCTCTCGTCTACTACTTCCTTTGCTTTGCTATATTCCTGCGGATACTGACTTGACCGTCAGAGGACCTGACCGGGGATTTTTCCCGACGGGTTTGCTAACAGTCATTTTCTCGCATATCGGAGTCAGCATCAGCAGCTCGTGGCGCTCAGGAGACCATCTCGCTTTTGGGAGTCCACCTCGCTTCGCGACAGGATGAAAGTATAATGAAACCAATATAAGAGAATTTTAATCCATAATTAAAAATAAATCCAATTAGTAAAATATCACATCAAAATATCAATTATCAAATTAGTAAATCCAATTAGCAAATTTATACATACAAGCGGATTAAAAGTATATATAGGGGCTAAAATCTCACATCAAAATATCAATTATCAAGCATCCTTTTACTTGAACAAAACTAAAAAACAGAGGTCCCTTTGATTTCCAATAAAAGAAAGAGTGTCCTTTTTATTATTACTTCTTCCGAAACTGAATACATATTTCACCATTATCGCTTCGATCAAGACCCACAGATCAAATCCTTGACGATGAGAGTCACTTCAAAAGTTTCCCACAAGACTTTTATGATATCATCCAAAAAAAATGATTTAATTTTGACAACTTTTTATCCTGAACAATGCACTCATCGTCTTCTTCTGTGAAAGAGGATCAATAATTCTCTTCTGTTTGAATTTCATGCGATTCCTGTTTCTTCCTCGTGCTTTCAGAGTGGTGACTAAGCAACCTCTGAGTGGCCCATTCTGTGTCCGCCATTGCCGAGGGTAGCGAAGTGCCCGGCCCCGGAGCAAAGGCACTGCAACTTGCCCTGTCCTGAGCAATCATGTCACAGACAGGGCGAAAAAGGCGAAGAGAGGGAACCAGTGTGCAGTAGCAGCAAGAACAACCAGAAAGGAAAGGAATCTCCGAGCAGAGGAATTTTTCGAGCTCCATTCGAGTCACTGTCATTGTTTACTCAGACTTGAGCTTGAATGGAACAGTGTTTGTATGTCGGACCAGAGACCAAGTGTTTGCACCTCTAGCAAAAAGTCAATGACAGTGGAAAATCCAAAGTCGAGGACAGGAATCTCATGTGGGATTAGATTTGGGCAATCTAATAAGTTGTCCGCTTCGCTCAATTTGGACCCTTGCGGTGGTGAATTTAAGGGGAATCATTGGAGAGGCAGGGAAGGTCGCTTGATCTTCTCCCCCTTCTTCAGCCTTTGCGTCCGTCTCCTGGCACAGATCCCAAAATCTTGCCTTTTCTCTGCCTCTCTCTCTCTCTCTCTCTCTATGTTGGAGGCACTTTGATGGATTCGAAGGTGCCGCAAGACGTCGCCGATCTTCACCGGGATAAGGGGGAAGGCGTCACGGTGTCGCCAGCGTCACAAAGCAGCGACCTTTCGCCTTCCACGGGCGCGGTGGCGGCGGGGGAGCAAAGGCCGCATCTTGCGCCCAGGAGGTGCTCCAACAAGGACCGCCACACCAAAGTCGACGGTCGGGGGAGAAGGATCAGGATGCCCGCCCTGTGCGCCGCCAGGGTGTTCCAGCTTACACGGGAATTGGGGCACAAGTCTGACGGGGAGACCATCCAATGGCTCCTCCAGCAAGCGGAGCCGTCAATCATCGCCGCCACAGGCTCCGGAACCATCCCGGCGTCGGCTCTCGCCACAGCCGCCGCCGCTGGCTCCACTGCCCTTGCCGGGCTCCAACCAAAGTTTGACGAGATGGATCACGGAAGCGCCTCCGTAGTGCGGGCTAACTGGGCCATGATTGGGCCTGCAGGCCTCCCTAGGTCACACCCTGGTTTCTGGCCGCCGCCAGGTGGTGGAGTCTTGCATTCGATGGCGGCTGCCCCATCAAGCTCGAACCTTGGGTCCGCAGGCGCTGGAGATGGTTCCGCCGGCGACTTTATGCACAGGATGGGGCTGCATGGGCTGGAATTGCCCATCACCAACGTGGGAGCAATGAGTTTCGCATCGACGCTTGGAGGCCATGGACAGCAGCTACCCGATCTGGAGCTTGGCCTCTCGCAAGATGCCCAAATTGGGGTTTTGAATCCCCATGCCATGAGCCAATTTTATCAGCAGATGGTGGCCGGGAGGTTGACCGCCGGCGCCGATGGTGGCCGGCAGTTGCAACAACACCAGCGACCTCCGCCACCCCAATCTCATCAGGGGGAAGAGGAAGATTCACAGGATGGGTCAGAACACTAAGGAGGAGGGCATTAAAGCTTTTGTTCCCTTTGATTCCTTTTCTACTTTGCTTGAATTCAACTAGAAAATGCAGAAGATGGACAATTCGACTTCATTCATTGAAGTGTAACAGTGGTTTGATCTTCCTGCCCATCCTTTCTCTGCAACCTTCACTATGGCTTTCAAGCTCAGGTATGTCTTCAGCTGTTAGTTCAAAATATTGCTTATTATAATAGCAAGCTTGCTTTTCAATGCTTAATTGTGATGTGTGTGGAACACAAAGGTGTGCAATAACAGAGCTGGAGATATCTACCGGAATCCCGATCTCTTGTTTATCAAGGTGTGTAGATTAGTCGCGCTTGGATGTTTTTACTACTAAGAATCTGATATTTCTAGCATCGCCTTTTTCCTGTTAGAACTGCATATTTGTCTTCCACAAACTGTCAGAAACATATCGAATGGCTTATTGTAGTTATCTTATAAAAAAAATCATGACTGCTGTGTTGCTTATCGACATAATTGGAAAATCTGAGAATCAAGAACAATGCTGCATAAAGATGTTGATATCTTTAAATATCTGTCAATGGCCAAGTATGTTTCTTTATACTAAGTAGGTGTTTGTTCTTAATTATCAAGATCATGATCTAAAACTCGGTGCCATAAGTTCTTCGTGTTTAGGCATTATGCATAATCCTGCTTGATTGATACTGGCAAAAATAGACATGTTAAAGTGAGTATGAAAGTGAGAAGAGTGTATGAAACCCTACCTCTCGCCCACACATATCGAAGATAATTATGGTTGCTTGAATACCAAGTGGTTTCCGAGTAAGTGCCTTTATTTTCGGTTGGACTAGGTTGTCTTCTGTAACTTAACATGGTGTTAGATTCAATCCTTCATCTCTACCAAGGGGTGAGAACAAGAAGATAAAAAATTCTATTTTTGCAATGCTAATAACTAAGAATGATGCTGTATGATGATGTCAATATCTACTAATGATCAAGAATAATGCAGTATGCTCACGTATTTGATGTCCTCCTTATTGAGAGCATGATCTGAAAACTTGGTCCCATAGGGCTTCATGTACGAGTACTATACATAGTCCTGCTTGATTGATATTGTTAGAAATCGGCATGTTAAAGGGAAGTGAGTGAAATGGAGAGATGAAACTCTACCTCTTAGTTCTTCATCGCTATGTGAAATTTGTTAACCATCCTTAAATATCATCTCATCTCTAACAACGTTGGACATGGGCGATTATGTTAGAAATATACATGCTAAAAGAAGAAAGTGAGAACGAGAAGATATCGGTATGTACAAAAGCTAACTCTCGAATCTTTCATTTCTCTTAATTGATTACGGTACACTTTAAGCTGATTCACAAATTTAAAGTAATTCCTCTGGCAGATCTGATTTGCTTTAAACTGCAGATGCATTTTCCCTATTTAATTCTCTTCGTGTAATTATCGAAATTCTGTGAAACTAATTTGCTTTCTTGTTCTAATTATTGCTTTCAAATACTTGTGCCTTTTTTGTTGTGATTTCCTTCCCATTTACTCACAGAATTTCGCTTGTTTTGCACTCGGTTATTTTACTCACTCTTGGCTCTTTGCCGTTCAGATTAACATGAAGATAACAGTTCAAAAGGGAACTTGTGAGCATCTCAGCGGGCGAGTTGTGATGTGGTGAATTATTCTTGTGAGGAAATAACTCTTGTTGTAGACAGTTCGATCGATACTTGTGGAAATATTGTTGTGAATTGCTGCATTAAGTTGTTTTGTTTTGAAAGAAATGTGTATGATGTATATGAATTTAGAAAAGTAGATGTTGCTATTAAGTGTTTATGATTATGGTTCCTTGAGCTGCTATAATATAATATCGATTTGTATTGATTATAGATGAAGTTATGCTACAATACTAATATTAGTGTTGATTAAAATTGAAGTGTTTATATTATGTTGAAGTAAAAAGTGAAATCATCATCTTAGTCATCCCTCTAGGACGGTTTCACATACTTTGGAGGGGTAAATCATAACGTTATTTTATAATATAATACAATTTTTGTATTGATCATAGTTAAAGTGTTATAGCGTGTTTGTAATTGCCATAATAACATCAAAAATAAAAACCCTTTGGAAAATAAAATTTATGGAGGTGAGATGGGGCTCCCATAATAAATCAAAAAGGACACCCATCGATTATTCTCATTAAAAGTATGCCACATCAGCTATCAGCTACAGTTATTTTACAGGATTTTTTTTTTTTTTGAAATGAGATATGAATTTTAGGATGTTGAATTTTTAGATCATCCGTTATGAATACTTCCCGATTTATTCTAGCGGTCGATGAAAAACTTCCGTCGAATTGGATCAATAGCACGAGGTTGGAAAAACTTCATTGATCATTTTTTTCATTAAAAGTGTGTCAGTTTGATTTTTTTTATCCAAAATAATTTACATGTGTATATATGGATTTCAAAATTATAATCAAGATCGAATAGATAAAATTAACATAATTTTATTTATAAAGGACTAATTAATCAAGTTATTATTGTAATTTTTTCTTTAAGTATGAATTATAATTCAATATTTAGGAATAAAATATTTAGAGAAATAGAAACTCTACGATGAATTTAATTTTTTTTATTATATTTTGGTTATTCATTAATAGCATAACTTCCTAAACGACAAATAAAAACAAGAGAAAAATAAGTAAATAATTTTATAGAAGGAAAGCTAGATAGAGAAAGAAGAAAAACAATTATTATTTAAATTATCCCTCAAATTCATTAAATGTTGGTGTTTAATTAATTATTTGATTAATAAAAGTTCATGCCTTTAAATATCTATCTATCTTCGTTTTTTTAAGTTTAAATTAAATGTATAGATTAGCTATTTATATTTCAGATACATTAATTTAACATTTTAATTTACACATTATTATCTCTATATTTTAGTACTCAACTATTTTCTTTTTAAAATTTTTAATTTTTACATAGATTATATATATACATGTTTGATTTATTAACAATTAAATGTAAATTATTAATCGATTATTTATCTAATTTAAAGGCCATACTTCAAATCTCTATCTTTATATCTTTTTTTTGAATAAAATAAATAATTAATTAGTGATGATTTAGCCACTTGTGAAAAAAAACAAGAATAGAATAGAAGAAATTCTCCTCTTTTTATAATTAAAAAATCATAATTAATGGAAAAATAATTTTGTTAGGTTTTAATTTTTTTCTTCCTTTTTTCTTGGAAAAGATTTTTCCTCTCTTTTTAGAAACTACTCTTCCGCCTTCCATTTTTACAATGATACGAGTAAATGACTACCGTAAAAGGGTCTTCAAGTAGGAATCACACAAAGACCTCCTATAATATTGTCGTTAGAGTTTAAGATTTAGGATTTAGAGTCTACGAAAAGACCCCCTTCATAAGTTTTACGTTCCAAATGCATGCGTAAGCTACTCTATCGATCGATAATCATTTAAAAGTGATGTAGGAAGTTAATATAAAAGATCATCTTGTGATGTAGCAAGTTAATATATATAAAAAAAGATCATCTTGGGAGATAAAGGAGATTAACCTAGAGCTTCCGAGATACATCCAAAACAATCCAATTAGGGGTGGTACATATATGGAAGATTGTAAATTGGGGAGATTTATGTGTCCCCCATTTTCAACTATTTAAAGAGAGGAAAAGCAAAACCAAGCGAAGATGTTTTTCATGTTCAAAGTGGTGGAATCAACATGAGCTTAGGGTTTTATCGGACGTCGAGTGAAATCCAAGAAGAGCATGAGAAGCTTTTCGACTTTATGAATCCACCGAGGTTAGATACATATTTTCTTCTTCCTCCTTAATTTTCATTTCCTAGTCTCCTCTTTTTTAAGTACACGAACACGAGTTATGTGTTCTCTTGTAGGGTCACCGTGGACGACACCTCTTGTAGCAAAGCCACTTTGATAAAGGTTAGTCTCATGATCCACATATATAGGTAGCCGTTTGAGATAGTAAGTCGATGGTTTTGAACTCGGTTTGATTGCGATGTGTAGGTTCATAGCGCGAATAGGCAAGGGAGTTTGTTGGAAGTTGCTCGGGTGTTGGTGGAGTTGAAGCTAGTGATCAAGAGGGCTTACATTTGCTCCGATGGAGAATGGTTCATGGATGGTTAGACTAACTAGTTAGTGTTTGAAAAAATTATGGATATTTTATTTTCTTTGGAGAATTTGATTACAATCGAGTAATTCTGTGTCCGATTGACTTGATTTGTTTATTAATTTGCTCCTCCATGATTCATTGATTCGTTCGTTCAATTATATATTTCTCATGAACGTACGTAGTGTTCTACGTTGTGGATCGAGAAGGGAATAAGATCTCACACGGAGGATTTGAATGTGTACTTGCTGAACGAATCTTAAAGGTGATTTGAAAGTCTCAAATAATCAATTTTTTTCCTTGAGCTTTTTTTTATTTACTTTACTTGGAAATATTCGTTCCATTTTTTTATTTACGCCTTGATTGACAAAATTTAAGGGTAAAATATAGTTTTCAAAAGGTTGGAGGAGTAATAAGAATGAAACTGGAACCTTAGGGGGCAAAGTTTTTTTTTAAAAAAAAATCTCTAGAGTTGACTTTTTGAAGTCAATTTCAATGGTGCAGTCGTGGGAAGCAGGAGAACTTCACCGGCGATCGGCCTCCGTAGACGTCCAAGGGGCCGGGAAGCTGACCTCGATCGAGCTCGTCGGCCTCGACCGCCCGGGCCTGCTCTCCGAGATCTCCGCCGTCCTCACCGACCTCCAGTGCAACATCGTGGCGGCCGACCTCCGGACCCACAACTCCAAAATCGGCGTCAGTGATCCACGTCACCGACGCGGCCACCGGCGGGCCCGTGGCCGAATCCGACCGCCTCTCCAAGATCCGCCGCCTCCTCGGCCGCATCCTCAGAGGGACCGCCAGGACGACCTCCGTCGGCTCCTCCACGCCGACGCGCGACGAGAGGAGGATGCTCCAGCTGATGCTGCACGACGACGGGCGGCGCCTCCGGTATCGAGGGCGACCCCGAGCCGTCCCCGGTGACGGTGACGGTGGAAGACTACGTCGGGAAAGAGTTCACGGTGGTGAACGTGCGGTGCAAGAACTCCCCGATCTCATCTTCCACACCGTCTGCACCTCACCCACATGCAGTTTGTCGTCTTCCATGGCGCCGTCGTCGCAGAGGGCCAGAAGCTCATCAGGCAACTCCACCTTCCATATCCACCTTCCAAAATTTGCACNGCACCAGGCGCCCATGCACCAGGGCGCCCTAATGCACCAGGGCGCCCTCATGCACCAGGGCGCCCTGGTCAACATTGTTTTGCTGCTGTGAGTACGAAGCAGTGGATAACCGCTAACTGGGTTCAAGATGGGCGCCCGAAAGATCCGGGGCGCCCTGGTCAAAGCAGTTATTAGCTGCGGCGAGGTAGACGCAGGGATAAAGTTTGACCGAGTCATCCGGGGCGCCCCCAGCGTCTAGGGCGCCCCCAGGAGGCCTATATAAGGGGCTTCGACCCCTCTGCTTCAAATACAACTTCCAAGTACTGTTTTGATCATTGCGACTGACGACAACGTGCTAGAAACGAGGCTCTACGACCGGGAGGCTCCAGGAGGAGGTGCACGGCACTTCGGAGATCCAGATCGGCCGAGCTTCTGACTTTGTCTTGTTGGTTTGCTTTTTAATTACTGTACTTAAATTTCTATATTATTGCTTGTAATATTGCACTGTAAGTCGGGTTTCTCCGCCTCCGGAAAGTCCGGGAAGGAGACCAATAGTGGACGGGCGTTCCCGTGCATAGGCCTTGGATGTACTGACCCTGGGGGATCGGGAACTAATTAAAATCCGCTGTGTACCTATGTTCGTTTTGTTTTTATTTTCCGCTGCACTAACGATCTGAATAGTTTTACGAACAAAGATTTCCGAAAGATTTCGAACGGTCGATATTCACCCCCCCTTTATCGACGGCGCCGGTCCTACAATTGGTATCAGAGCCGAGCCGCTCTTCACCGGACTAACCGCCGACGGAGCAACGACGCCAGGAGTTAAGGGGGAGCCCAGGGGTGAATCAGGTATAATTTTTTTTATGTCAAATTTTAAGTTGCATATTATTTGTTTCACATGCAGGGAGAGAGGGCACTATAAAAATCAGTGCCCTACTCGTAAAAATCGTTCATCACCGGCGGCGAAGGAGGCACCAGCGCCAGGAAACCGGAGGGTCAAAAGCCATATCAGATGCTTCAAATGCGAAAAATATGGGCATTACAAAAACAAATGTCTGGCAAAGGTACGAAAAATTTATGTTCCAAAAACTTTACAAATTCCTGCATTATCTTATGATAACTTAGTTAATTTTCCTGATAAATTAGATTACCTGCACAATAAGATTAATATCTTACATGTCAAATTAGAAAATGCAGATATGACTAAAATATCTGAAATTAATTGTTTAAATCAAAATATCAATTCAGAAATTGATAAAATTAATTCTGATACTTATTCAGATGGAATTAATTCTGATAATTATTCTGATAAAATTCATTCTGACAATTATTCTGATGAAATTAATTCTGATAATTATCCTGATAAAATCAATACTGATAATATTAAGTCTGATAATTTTAAATCAGATAAAATTAAACCTAAGGATAAATTTGAATTCAAATTCGAAAATCTTAAGGATAATTCAGAATTCAAATTCGAAAATCCCAAGATTAATTCAGAAATTAATTCTGAAAATCTTAAAGATAATCTAAAGATTAATGTTGAAAATATATCTGAGGATAATTTTCTCCTAGATAATAATTTAATTATAGATAATATTGAAGATTATTACAAAACCTTAATTAGTGGCCCAAATTACTCCACCTACTGTAAGTATATTGAAAAATCTAATCCTAAGGAGGATATGGAACTATCTATGATAAAGGTCATAATCAATAAAAATTATAAAAATTCAAATAAATCAAAATTATTAGAAAAACTTGAAAAGGAAGATAAAGATGTGGAAGAAATTTTCAAAATAATGAAAATGATGAATTTAAACCCACAATTATTAATTAATCATTATAACCTTAATTCAAATTAAATCCAAATTAAATCCAAACAAAATTCAAATTTAAATTAAATTCGAAATTCAAATTTAAATTAAATTCAAATTCAAATTTAAATTAATAATTCAAATTCAAATTAATTAATTTTTAAAAATTCAAATTAAAACTTAATTAAATATTCAAATTAAATCTTAATTAAATAATAAATAAATTCGAATTAAATCTTAATTAAATATTAATAAAATTCAATTTAAGTTAAATATTTATTAAATTCAAATTAATTCAAATAATTCAATTAAATTCAAATTAAACCTAAATTAAATCTTAATTAATTCAATTTAATTCAAATTAAATTCAAAGTAAAATTAAGTTGAATTAAAATTAAAACTTCAATTAAATTAACTTCAATCCTACTCAATTAATTTCTAATTAATTCAACCTCAATTAATTCGTAATTAACCTGAATCCAACTAAAATCTTAAATAACTTAAACTCAAATTAAAGTAAAATTTTACCCAAAGTGTAACAATTAAAATTAATAACATTAAATATGTCAAAGTGGGTTGACATATTCGCGGGTTCACTCGACATGTATCAAATCGGGAATTTGATACATTTTTAGAAACTTAAATAAAATGATTTGAATTGTTTGACTCATGCATAATTGCCATGTCATGCATTTGCTATTTTTTTGTTAATATATGACATGTCATTCATTTTCTTTATGCATAACTTAGAACGGCTATAGGAAAAAGAATGATTGAAACTTGATCAACCTAGTATTGGGTGGAGGTGAGATGATAGTACGTTAGGGAAGCCATCTTGGCAGAACTAGCCGAAGCTACCGATCCAAGATCCAAACTAGTTAGACCAGAATTTTTTAAAAAGTAATTTTGAAAATGAAATTTCATTAAAAGGCTTTGTCAAGGAAAGGGTGGATGATCCCATAAGACTACGGCCAAAGAAGGCCTAGTGCCTCGCCAAGTCCTGGAAGCCAATTTTTGAAATTCAAATTCTAGCTACTTCTTGTCAAATTCAAATCTAACACAAGCTTCAATTAAATCTTAGAATTAAAATAAATTAAAGAAAAATTATTCAAGCATCTCGCAATACACTTATAAGGCAATCATGCTTGTTGTATTGATACATCTAAAATGGGTGAGATGTTAAGGACTAATAAATTAAAAAATATTTTTCAAAATTGTTTTTCAAAATCATTAGAATATTTTTCTAAAAATATATTTTCAAAATAAGTGCTTCAACATAATAATGTTTTTATGGAATTCATGCTTGTCGGGTTGAATATACATATTATATGTTTTTCAAAATTATATCTTTTCAAAAATTATTTGCCTCACGCAATTAGACACAAGCCTCTTAGGACAACACTAAAGTTCCTTAAGGCACTTAGATAGAGTCAAACGGTGTTGGATGCAGGGGGAGTGTTTTGTTCCTTTTATTAAAAATATTTTTTGAAAACTGCACCTTAATTTGCATTACATATGTTTTGAAAATTATCTTCTTGTGGCTTCAAAATCTATCTACTTAAAAATTATCGGTTCTTGGACTTTGATAAACCCTAAAGACACAGAGGAAAGGTCCACTTTATGATCTTCAAGGACTCCTAGGACGTGTCAAATTTAGGGAGAGTCAGAGTCAAAAGAAGAATTTCATAAAAAAAATTTTAATTATCCATTTTTCTTAAATAATTCTTCTTAATCTGAATCAAACCTTAAGGCTCAGAGGAAGAGTACTTGTGGTGTCAACAAGCTTCCCAGGACTGAGTCAAGTTTAGGGGGAGGTCAAATTAAAAGACTTATTTTAATAACATATTTTCATATTTTCAAAATCTAAGTCTTTCAAAATACTATTTGTTAAAATTTGTGTGACTTATAAAATTATTTTTGAAATAATGTTTACTTGGGTTGGAGAATGTCCAGGACACTTAGGAAAATGTCCTTGTAGTCAACAAGGTTTCCCAGGATAGTGTCAGACTGAAAAATAAAGCAAGTCAAGTAAAATATTGAGTCTTCAAAAGTTCACATTACACTAGCATATATTTTCAAAAGTATTATCATTTTTTAAAATTCTGTTAATATTTACATGAGTTTGAAAATTTTCCAGGACACTTAGGAAATTGTCCTTGTAGTTAACAAGGTTTCCTAGGATTGTGTCAGACTGGAAAAGAATCCTAGTCAAGTAAAATATGATGTTTCAAAAATTACTTATATTTTTCAAAGTCTCATCTTTGCCAAAAATAGTTAGTATTTACAAAATATGCATAATATTTATATTTTCCAAAATAGCATTCTGTCAAAAGTTATGCACTTTCCAAAAGTACTTAGTCATTCAAAAATTTAATGCATTTTTTTAAGGTACTTATATTTTTCAAAAATTACATAATTTTTCAAAGTACTAGTACTTTTCAAAGCGCATAGCATCTTTTTCAATTTTTTTTCAAAAATTACAATATATCTTTCAAAATATAATGCTTTCAAAATTTTACACTAAGTATTTTCACAAAGAAGCAAAGGTTTTCAATGTTAGTGCAAGTATTTTCTTTTGTTTTTTTTGACGTATGACAAAGGGGGAGAGGTGTGTGCTTAAGTTAGAAATATTTTCCCCAAAGATCAAAAATGTAATGTTAAAACTTATATCATTTTTTTTCATTTTTACCCCAAGGTCAGTAAGTTAGCCCCTTTAAACCAATCTAACTTAAGTTATTGTCAAACATCAAAAACGAGGAGATTGTTGATGCAAGTTGCATCAATGATGATCCTCTTTAAGTGTTTTAATGTTTGACAATTCACTTAAGTCAGTGATACAATGAATAGACAAAGGGAAGCAAAAGTGACGTAACCAAAGCTGAAGAAAAGTCCTAGTTAAACTAGGCATCGAAACCTTAAGTCCCAGCAAAGGGCTGCTGGGCACCTAGCAAAGGGTTGCTAGGTAACGAAACCTCAAGACCTAGCGAAGGGTTGCTAGGCACCTAGCGAAGGGCTGCTAGGTATCGTAACCTTAAGACCTAGCGAAGGGCTGCTAGGCACCTAGCGAAGGACTGCTAGGTAATGAAACTCTAAGATCTAACGAAGGGCTGTTAGGCACCTAGCGAAGGGCTGCTAGGTATCATAACCCTAAGACCTAGCGAAGGGCTGCTAGGCACCTAGCGAAGGGCTGCTAGGCATAGAAGACCTAGCGAAGGATTGCTAGGCACCAAGCGAAGGACCGCTTGGTAACAAAGACCTAGCGAAGGGCTGCTAGGCACCTGGCGAAGGACTGCTAGGAAATGAAGACTTGGTCCGAGGGACTAAGCAACTTAGCTGAGCGATGACTAAGGACAGGAGTAGAGACGGGTCAGGGTTTGGGCGTCTCGAGATCCGGAGTAATCGGAAGCTAAGTAAAAGTCCACACGAAGGGCTGGGTGGCAACCGTCTCCTGAAAGGAGTAGGTGAAGGGCGAGTTCTCGGGTATAGGAACTCATGCCGATTTGACCTAGGGTTTCGTGCAAATCCGAAGTCCGAACCAAGTCCTTAAGCTTAACATTATATGCATATATGCTTTGTATTTGTGTATCTTGCAGGTAACAAGAATCGGAGACAAAGCAAGCAGAAGAAGCAGCCTTGCAGTGTTAATGCAGGGCGCCCTCATGCACCAGGGCGCCCTAATGCACCAGGGCGCCCTCATGCACCAGACCTGGTCAACATTGTTTTGCTGTTGCGAGTACGAAGCAGTGGATAAGCGCTGACTAGGTTCAAGATGGGCGCCCGGAAGATCCGGGGCGCCCTGGTCAAAGCTGTTATCAGTTGCGGCGAGGTAGACGCAGGGATAAAGTTTGACCGAGTCATCCGGGGCGCCCCCAGCGTCCAGGGTGCCCCCAGCGTCCAGGGCGCCCCCAGGAGGCCTATATAAGGGGCTTCGACCCCTCTGCTTCAGATACAACTTCCAAGTACTGTTTTGATCATTCCGACCGACGACAACGCGCTAGAAACGAGGCTCTATGACCGGGAGGCTCCACGAGGAGGTGCGCGGCACTTCGGAGGTCCAGATCGGCCGAGCTTCTGACTTTGTCTTGTTGGTTTGCTTTTTAATTACTGTACTTAAATTTCTATATTATTGCTTGTAATATTGCACTGTAAGTCGGGTTTCTCCGCCTCCGGAAAGTCCGGGAAGGAGACCAATAGTGGACGGGCGTTCCCGTGCATAGGCCTTGGATGTACTGACCCTGGGGGGTCGGGAACCAAGTAAAATCCGCTGTGTACCTGTGTTCGTTTGTTTTTTATTTTCCGCTGCACTAACGATCTGAATAGTTTTACGAACAAAGATTCCGAATGATTTCGAACGGTCGATATTCACCCCCCCCTCCTCTGTCGACGGCACCGGTCCTACACGTGTGACTAAATAGGCTTTCGATTTATGTTGGCCGTCTATAATTAACCAATTATAGAACTGTCATGAGTGGCACCTAGTAGTATATCATGACCCCCAATTAATCGAAAGATCAACGGTTTGACCTCAGAAGTAATTCCGAAACCCTTCAGCAGCTCTAATGAATCATGCCCCATTTCCTTCACCATCTTATATCCACTTGGTTCAGGACATGGTCTGATTGTGTCAGTCCCCACTAGACTGACTACGTCACACCTAGCCCAAGTAATGTCTTTCTTGTCCTTTGGATTTCTAATTGCTCTCATGTATTTTAGAGACTCGCACTCTAAACATGATATGCTCTGGCCAGAGGCTTTGAGTAACAATCCGACGATAGGCCTGGGTATACATCTCCTCGTACTGAGTGGTGAATCCTTTGTAGGCTGTTTAAACATCTTCGGGCACTTCGGCTTATACCCAATCATCCTGGGTCCACACCTCCTTGGAGATGCTTGCTTAAGATGTTAAAGTATAAGTCTCCATGACCAAGATGACTTGAACACCGCAAGTCAAAGGAACATCGCACTTAAGCTGCAGTAAGAACATCATTGACATATCTATATAGATAACCATATGAAGTCTTATAGGTAGTCACTCCAATGAACTAGTTCTCTTAACTAGCATCCATGTTTATCTCCGGACATCCAAATGTCACCAGCCAGTGAGAATCAGCTGATTAGAGAATAACCCATGCTAGTCTCAACAGAATTGATAGTGTCCGTTTTTATCAATTCATCGACTAGGGATATTTTCAATACTTCACAATTGCACATGTAGAGATAATCACTAGTTGTGATCCCATCACAAATTCTCTTATGCTGTGAATTATATTGCGGACATTCAGTAGATGAGTTTAAGATCCCAATCAAATACACAAACATGTATACTCAAATAGTGAATTATCATTTATTAAAATAAATGTTTACAATCATAAGGCGATTGCCTTAGGACACTTCTCTCATATCACTAACAAACTCTCACTTGGCCTAATGCCAATCGCAACGGTATCCAATACCACAGGCTCTAACATGACCCTCAAACTTGCTTTGAGGCAAGGCCTTAGTTAAAGGATCCGCTAAATTCCTTTCAGTGGGAATTTTCTCAATTTGTATATCATTCCTACTTATAATCTCTCTGATCAGATGATAGCTGCGAAGCACGTGTTTGGATCGTTGATGAGACCTTGGTTCCTTTGCTTGTGCAATAGCTCCATTGTTGTCGCAGTAAACCGGCACTGCATCATCAATGGTTGGAACCACGCCAAGTTCGGAGACGAACTTCTTGATCCAGAATGCTTCCTTTGCTGCTTCCGAAGCTGCGATATATTCCGCTTCCGTGGTGGAATCCGCTATGGTGTCTTGTTTGGAGATTTTCCAACTTACTGCGCCTCCATTCAATGTAAATACGTATCCAGACTGAGATTTGGAGTCATTCTTATCTGTCTGGAAACTGGCATCTGTATACCCACGTATTACCATATCTCCTTCTCCATATATTAGGAACACATCCTTAGTTCTTCTTAAGTACTTAAGGATTGTCTTAACAACCGCCCAATGATCCATTCCTGGATCCGACTGGTATCTGCTTGTGACGCTCAAAGCATACGATACATCGGGCCTTGTACATAACATAGCATACATGATAGATCCTATCGCGGATGCATAAGGAATCTTATTCATGCAAATCCTCTCGTCTTCTGTGCGCGGACACATAGACTTTGAAAGGTTGATCCCATGCCTGATGGGAAGGTAACCTTTCTTGGATTCCGACATGCTAAACCTTTTTAGCACTCGGTCTATATATGTAGACTGTGAAAGACCAAGCAACCGTTTTGATCTATCTCTATAGATTCTAATCCCAAGGATATAGGTTGCTTCTCCCAGGTCTTTCATGGAGAAAGTTTTGGACAACCAAATTTTAACTGTCTGTAAGACTGATATATCGTTTCCTATAAGTAATATGTCATCGACATATAATACTAGGAATACGACTGCACTCCCACTAACCTTCTTGTACACACAAGGTTCGTCTGGATTTTGTGAGAAATCAAACTTTTTGATTGTCTCATCAAAACGGATGTTCCAGCTCGTAGATGCTTGCTTCAGTCCATATATGGATCGTCGAAGCTTGCATACTTTGGTTTTATCAACCGATGTGAAACCTTCAGGTTGTATCTTGTATACATCCTCATGCAGGTTTCCGTTAAGGAAAGCTGTTTTCACATCCATTTGCCATATCTCATAATCATAATGAGCTGCTATGGCTAGGAGCATCCGAATGGATTTAAGCATAGCTACTGGCGAATAGGTTTCGTCATAATCAATTCCTTGCTTCTGACGATATCCTTTTGCCACTAATCTAGCCTTAAAGGTAACAACATTACCTTTCATGTCGGTTTTCTTCTTGAAAACCCACTTGCACCCTATGGGCTTAATCCCTTCAGGTGGGTTAACCAAGTCCCATACTTGGTTTTCGTACATGGAATCCATTCCTGACTTCATGGCCTCAAGCCATTTGTCCCTTTCTGAACTTTTCAGAACATCTTCATAACTGATAGGTTCGTCATCGCTTATGAGTAACACGTCGTTCGATTCACTTACGAGAAATCCGTATCTCTCTGGAATATTGTGTGTCCTATCAGATCTACGAAGAGGTGGTGTAGTCTTAGGTTCAACTGATAGCTCATCATTATGAGGTATTGGTTGTGGGTCTAGACTAGGTGTCTCTGTAATGTCTATTGGAGTTTCTTGAACTTCATCAAGTTCAATCCCACTCCCACTGTTTTCTTGTAAAAGAAATTCTTTTTCCAGAAATACAGCATGCCTTGAAACAAACACCTTTTGTTCCAAGGGATGATAGAATTGGTAACCCTTCGTTTCCTTAGGGTATCCAATAAATAGACATTTATCAGACTTAGCATCCAATTTGTCTGATACAATCCTCTTCACATAAGCAGGACAACCCCAAATCTTAAGGTGAGTTAAGTGGGGTTTCTTACTATTCCATGTCTCATATGGAGTAGTAGAGACTACCTTGGTCGGGACTCTGTTTAGCAAGTAAACAGCTGTCTTAAGTGCATAGCCCCAAAAGGATTTTGGAAGAGTTGCATGATTCATCATTGACCTAACCATGTCCATCAAGGTTCGGTTGCGCCTCTCAGATACACCATTATGCTGTGGTGTATACGGCGGAGTCCATTGGGATAATATCCCATTGTCCCTAAGATAATCTTGAAACTCTTGACTTAAGTATTCACCACCCCGATCGGATCGAAGTATTTTAATACTTTTGCCAAGCTGTTTCTCTACTTCATTTCTGAACTCTTTGAATTTCTCAAAGGCTTCAGATTTGTGTTTCATCAAGAACACGTACCCGAATCGTGAGTGATCATCGATAAAGGTGATGAAGTAGCTATAGCCTCCTTGTGCAAGAGTTGACATTGGTCCACATACATCAGTATGTATTAGACCAAGCAATTCTCCCACTGGATTACCTTTTCCGGAAAAGGGTAATTTGGTCATCTTGCCTTTTAAACATGATTCGCATGTATCAAATGAACCGGGTTCAAATGATTCCAAAATTCCACATCGGTGTAATTCGGTCATGCGTTTCTTACTTACATGGTCAAGACGACAATGCCAAGTGTAGGAGTCTATTCGATTATCTATTCGAGCACGTTTGTTGCTAACTTCGATATTGAAAACGTCACTGGATAAATCTAACGTGTAGATACCATTGCACAAAGTTCCATTCCCATAAAGAACGTCATTTAAATTTATGTAACAACAATTGTTACTAAAAGTTAAATGATAACCCTTTTCATTCAAACATGAAATAGATACAATATTCTTTATTAACGAAGGAACAAAATAACAATTATCCAATTCTAAGACACGTCCAGTCGGGAGCTTTAGCAAATATGTTCCGATGGCAACAGCAGCAATCTTTGCTCCATTTCCAACTCGCAAATCCGCTTCTCCCCTGACGCGTCTTCTTCTATTCCTTAGCCCCTGTATGTCATTACATATATGTGAGCTACACCCAGTATCAAGTACCCAGGTATTTGAGGAAATAGAGTGACATTCAACAACGAAGATACCTGAAGAGGATGGGGCATCGGATGCCTTATTCTTCATGGACTCAAGATAAATCTTGCAGTTTCTTCGCCAGTGACCCTCCTTGCCACAATGATGGCAAGTTCCTTTTGGGTTCTTTTCAGTCTTTTTGGCCTTTTTCTTCTTTCCTTTATTCTGTTCTTTGGCTTTCCTCTTAGAACCTTTCTTTGAGGAACCAACTAACAGTACCGCCTTTTGATCCGGCTTTACAGAAGGCTACACAGTCTTCAGCAGGTTGAGCAACTCGGGAATGGTGGTCTCTGTTGGGGTTGCAAGGTTGCAAACATAGTCCCACATCGAAAACACATAGGAAAGATCATAGGCTTATAAGGGAATAAGATATCTCCATTGGCATGAGGCCTTTTGGGAGAGCCCAAGAGCAAAACCATGAGGGCTAAGGCCCAAAGTGGACAATATCATACCATTATGGAGATATCTAAATTCCTTTTGGTCCTAACAGTCTCTAGTTTGTTCATCCGATAGTTCATCACAAATTGTGAATAACTTTTGGGCAAACAACTCAGAATTAAGTCAATACTTAGTTCATGATCCATTGCAAAACCGAGTGTGTTCAGTCGCTCAATGTACCCCAACATCTTTAGCACAAACTGGGAGGCAGAAGTGCCTTCCTGCATCTTAGTGGTGAAGAGGAGTCTGGAGACTTCGAACCTTTCGGATCTCACCTGCTCTTCAAACAACTCATGAAGATGGAAGATGATGGTATAAGCATCCATATGCTCATGCTGCTTTTGCAGCTCAGGTATCATAGAGGCTAGCATGATGCAACTCGTAAGTTCAGAATCGGTCACATGTTTCTGATAGGCCACTAGCTGGTCTGGAGTTGCACCTTCAGGAGGTTGGTTAGGAAGTTGATCTTCAAGGACATAAGCAAGCTTCTCTGACTTGAGGACTATCCTCAGGTTTCGAAGCCAGTCCATGAAGTTTGGCCCAGTCAGTTTATTGGTGTCCAAAATGGAACGCAAATTCAGAGAAGACATGATCGAGTGATTAACCTAGAAACACAAATTGAGCTTATGTGAGAAGAATGATAAAGAATGTATCAATATACATTAATTAAAATCCTATTTATTTATCAAATTGAATAACCCTTTTTATCAATTCGGGAGATTGTAGGAGCATCTCCAAATAGGTTGATATCCAACCATAGATAAGAACAACCATGGCTGTGGCCATCAAGTTTTCTTAGCTATGAAGGTAGGTAATTATACCGATTACACATCACATATATGTAACTATCACTTTATGCTATCAACTAATTGAATGTTTGCATAAATCATTGGGTTGTTAACTCATTAACAAGTATGCAACTTTATACATAGCACCCAACTGCACCTCTCTTTGCATCGACCTTGGCTGTGGCACAACAAATCGATGCTCCAAGCTTAAGGCTGACCCATTAATCAAGAAATAGTTTTAATATGGTTGGAGCTCATTCAACCGTTTAGTCAGGCTTGGATGTGTCCAACAACCAAAACTAAGGATTGACCTCTGACTCCAACTATATTATACATAAACTAATTCCATGGTTTGAACATGTTGAGGTTCAAGTCGGGCATGGATGTGTCCATCAACCCAAACGAGAAACAAAACTCCGATTCTAACCATATTAATGGAAGGTGTTGGCCTTAATATTTTGTAAGGGGTTTTGGGTCTCATCCTTTCTTTTCTAAGCACATTCATGACATAGAATTATGTCATGACTAACGATTTCCTTAATAAAGTACGTATGTGACTTAATTTATCAAGTCTCATTATTTGAATTAGGAACCGGATTTCCTAATTCTAATTTCATACTTTATTTAAGGAATTGTTTTGGGAAACAATTTCCTAAATTGTCATAATCAATTTCGGAAATAATATGTTTTAAGACTTTGATTTCTCTAAATCAAATCTTATTAAATTAAGAGACAAATCCCTTAATTCAACCACATATTATTTTCATGAAAATCTCATTTAAGAAACTCTATAGGAAACCATTTTCCTAATTAATTTTGGAGACAACAATATGTAAGAGCATCACCTCTTAAACATATTTTATTCATGGATTTAATTAATTACAACAAATCGTTTTCTAAGGGTGGCTCCCCGAGGCTCAGATACCCAAAGAAAAGTAATTTGTTGTAAATCCAATTGGACGGCTCCCCGAGGCTCAATCCAAATCAAACATGACAATTTCAATTAAAATTGGGAAATTAAATTACAACAACTAACTTTAAATTGGACGGCTCCCCGAGGCTCAATCCAAAATAAAGAATTTTGTTGTCAATTTAAAAACCAATTCAAATTTAATTGTCAATTAACTGTCCATGAATTTGTCTAGACTTTCTTAAAAGAAAGTGCCCAAAATTGCGAGATTTCATAAATAGGTTTTCAGAATAATTGTAAGTTTCGGGTACAAAGAAAACTTACATATTTCTAAAATTGGAAAATTTCTAAAATTAGAAAAATTTCCAAAATTGGAAAGTTTCCAAAGATGGGAAGTTTTCACAATTATTATAAAATTTCAGAAACTAGAAAATTTCAAAAGTTTGCGAAATTTCATGAGGATTTCCAAACTTAGAAATTCCTAAATCTAAAATTTATTATAATTTGAAAGTTTCCATAATTGAAATTTTTTCCAAAATTGAGATCATGACAAAGTTTTCCGCAAAACAATTATATGATTATGTCGAACACTAACCGGCTCTGATACCACTGTTGGGACCGGGTGCATGTTGACAAGGATACGGGTTCGTAAAATTCTAAATTTTTACGTGCAGCGGAAGAATTAGCATAAAATAATTTCTCAAATTATTCTAACCACGTATCTAGCATGCAACCTTATGGTGTGTGGACATGATCATAAAATAAAACTTTGCGGAAAAGTAAATTAATTTACCAAGTACCTCGCGTAACTCGAAGTAAGGGATGAGATCCAACCGTAGCATCCCTTGGAAGCTTCGCCTCTATTCGCGTCCACGCCAAGTTCTCTTCGGGATGACTTCGCAAAGTCACGAGTTTTGCGCCGACAAGAACTACTAGATTCTCTATTGGCACAACTACAAGAACAAGAGAAAGGAAACTAACCAACAAGTTAACGGAATCAAAATTCTGGGAAGGAAGGAGATGTAATCCGCTTCTTCTTCTTCTTGGTTGGCTTCTCCTCGGTGTTGTTGGCTCACGGTAACTAATGGAGAAGAAGGTGCGTCGGCCCTTGGAGGCAAGGGGCGCCGGCCCTAGGGATTGCTAGGGGCGCCGGCCCTAGGGGAATAGAGAAGAGAGGAAGAGAATAAGAGAGAGAGAGAGGGAGAGAGTTAATCTCTTGATTACTCTATTGATCAAGGAACTTAAGCCTAGCCTTGGTTCCTTTATATAGTAATCTCTCCCTTGCCAAGTCTCCTCTTAAATGAATTTTCATAACAAATTTATCCTATAAATTCTCTTATGAATTATTCCGTTTAAACCAAGTTTTATTATAACTAACTTTATAATAAAACAAATACTTCTTCTCCTTTTATTATGGAATAAATTTTATAAGAAATTTATAAACTTTCTTATTATGGAAAAATCAATTCATAATTGATTTTATAAAATTAAAATAAATCATTTCATGGATCATTTTAATTTCCATAAAAGAATAAATTTCTATAAATTTATTTATATAAATTTCTTTACACAAATTTATTTATCCATAATTTATAAAACAAATCGCGCTAGATTTATTTTATTATTTAAACCAAATAAATTGGTTTCTTCCCTTTGATGTGGCCGGCCAAACCAAAGGGGTTTGGCACCCTCTTTGGTCGACCAAACCAAGCCGAACCGATTGCGAATTAAACTCATTTAATTCCCCCAATAAGCCTTCAAAAGACTTAGCCATTTTTAGTTTCCGTTGTGCCTCTGATTAACTCAGATTCGACTTATTTCTCTTGATCGGAAAATCCAATTTTCAACTCGTTTTAAATCCCTCGGATTACTCGTAGTGCGTGTGACTAAATAGGCTTTCGATTTATGTTGGCCGTCCATAATTAACCAATTATAGAACGGTCATGAGTGGCACCTAGTAGTACATCATGACCCCCAATTAATCGAAAGATTAACGGTTTGACCTTAGAAGTAATTCTGAAACCCTTCAGCAGCTCTAATGAATCGTGCCCCATTCCCTTCACCATCTTATACCCACTTGGTTCAGGACATGGTCTGATTGTGTCAGTCCCCACTAGACTGACTACGTCACACCTAGCCCAAGTAATGTCTTTCTCGTCCTTTGGATTTCTAGTTACTCTCATGCATTTTAGAGACTCGCACTCTAAACATGATATGCTCTGGCCAGAGGCTTTGAGTAACAATCCGACGATAGGCCTGGGTATACATCTCCTTGCAAGGAGTGGTGAATCCTTTGTAGGTTGTTCAAACATCTTCGGGCACTTCGGCTTATACCCAATCATCCTGGGTCCACACCTCCTTGGAGATGCTTGCTTAAGATGTTAAAGTATAAGTCTCCATGACCAAGATGACTTGAACACCGCAAGTCAAAGGAACATCACACTTAAGCTGCAGTAAGAACTTCATTGACATATCTATATAGATAACCATATGAAGTCTTACAGCTAGTCACTCCAATGAACTAGTTCCCTTAACTAGCATCCATGTTTATCTCCGGACATCCCAATGTCACTAGCCAGTGAGAATCAGCTGATTAGAGAATAACCCATGCTAGTCTCAACAGAATTGATAGTGTCCATTTTTATCAATTCATCGACTAGGGATATTTTCAATACTTCACAATTGCACATGTAGAGATAATCACTAGTTGTGATTCATCACAAATTCTCTTATACTGTGAATTATATTGCGGACATTCAGTAGATGAGTTTAAGATCTCAATCAAATACACAAACATGTATACTCAAATAGTGAATTATCATTTATTAAAATAAATGTTGGCAATCATAAGGCGATTGCCTTAGGACACTTCTCTCATATCACTAACACCTTCTGCGTTCTTGGGGATCTCGAGGCCAGGTTGGATTATTATCCACATGCCCACCTGAGTTTTCAGGTGGACTTCCATCCTGCTTTTCCAGTAGGAGAAATCTTCTCCACAAAAAAGTGGTGGTCTGGCTGTGCTGAATCCTTCTTGCATGGACATAATATTCTCTGACAATTTACAAAAACAAGACAAACTTGTTCCAAGACTTAGTCTTGGATTAGTAGTGCGGAAGAAAATTAATAGAAATGAAAACGATCGAGTGGTGTTGCATCAACCTCGATTAACGAGAAAAATTTAAAAAAAAATTAAAATAATTTTGTAAAATTCGAAAAAAAACTCTCAAATTGGTGGTTGCACCAAATTTGAGCCACCCGCTCTGATACCACTTGTTGAATCGTAGAAACTCGATAGAGGGGGGGGGGGTGAATATCGAGATCAAATTTTTCGGAACACTAGAGAAAATACGCAGCAGAAAATATGTCAATCGTGAACACAAATTGGTTTTACTTGGTTCGGAGTCGCGGTCGGCTCCTACTCCAAGGCCCACAGTCCTTGACCGTTTACTTTGGGTAATTCTATATTCGAAAAATCTTTTAGAGATTGATAGTACAGATATAGAATTGGAAATTGAATTAGCAACACTTTCGTAATTTAAGTTTACCGACGCTCGAGGTGGATTGAATTTCGGAGCAGAGGATCGTCGTCGGTGCTGGAATCTCGAAGTCGAAGTTTGTCGGAGTGTAGCGCTTGAACGAAAGTGTCTGGAGCGTAGAGAGCGATGATTGTTGAAGCCTTGGGGGTGAACCCCCTTTTATAGCACCCATGGGGGCGCCTGTGATGATGGGGGCGCCTACACGTGGCGTTCCCTGCGCGATCTCTTATCCGCAGGCTCGGTCAGCGCTTATCCATCTTCACATGGGCGCCTGAGCTGCCTTGGTCCAGAGGCTTCACGGCAGTGGTATGGTTTTTGCCTTTACACTGGGGTGCCCGTATCCATACGGCCGCTTGGCCCCAGTGAGGCACCTCACTCCATTGAGGAGCCTAAGCTGCAGAAGACCAGTCATTCGATCCCTACAACCAAGGTTAGTTCCAAAACACAACAAGCAAATATGTTAGCCATTATTTACAATCGTAGCTATCTTGGTTCTGACTTTGGATCTCCACAAAGGAACCCTAGGTCGAACCGACGCCTACTGTTCCCTCGTCGGGGAATGCATCCTCATCTACTCCTCTCAGGAGAGTTTACCTTTTGCCAACTGGCTCCTTCGGTTGGACTTTTTCCCAATCCACCTGACCAGGTCTTCATTCCCAACTTCCGGTTTGGTCTACTTGCCCAACTTCCGGTCAGGTCTTCGGTGCCCAGACCTTTGCCAGGATTTCTTGCCCAGTCCTCGACCAAGACTTCTTTGCCCAACTTCCGGTCGGGTCTTCTTGCCTAGTCCTCGACAAGGACTTCTTTGCCTAGTGCCCCTAGTACTTTTCCTGCACACTCAATAAGCATGTTAGATCACAATAACACCTTAACTCCTGAACCCTTTGCCATTATCAAAACACAAGTTTGACTTTGGTGCTGCCTGCACCAACAGATACAATTATTTGCATCTAAGTGTTTACCATTAAACGACACTAAGAAAATTATTTCCGATTATGTGCCTTCCGATGGGGAAGTACACACGCTCTTCAATAATTTTCTATAGTCTTTTCTGACCCAGTGATCCACAGAACAAGCCCATCCGATGGGGAGGAAGGCACTCAGAGCCGATGCATAGACTTGATCGCATCACTTATCAGATTGTAATGGTGGTCACGGGACCCTTATGGTCCCTCTCCCACTTAGTTATTTAGTTCGAAGAATTTTACAAGCACACACACGACAAGCACATAAACCAACAAAATTAAATAGAAAAATCCTAGATTTTTCAACATTCATGGCCTTGATCTCCAATGCGCCTCCAGTCGTGGCGTCATCTCATCCGCTCCTCCCTACACCATGCGCAAGCCACCTTGAAAGGATCTTCGAGCCAAGATGACTAGCTAATTATTTACATCCATCGATCCTATACTCCACGAAGGAGTGTACATAAAATCTAGATCGAAAGTAAACAAAAAGCTCGGCTAAACACATGCCGTATTTAATTACAAAAATTAAATACTATTTAGCCTCGTCAACCCCGAGGATTTAATTAATTACAAAAATTGCACAATGATTCACACATAACAATTATTTGGCCATTATAAGTTGGAATCTAGTGCCTGCAACACAAAGTTAGCCTACACACATCCACATATCATCTAGCAAAATAAGATATATGAAAAACTACAAAAATTAACCAATCTTAAACACACAAAACCGGAAACCTTAGCTCTGATACCAATTGATGGGTATGGCTTGGTGGGTTTCCTAAGCGAATACATGGACGTCCTTGAGAGACCTCTCCATGCCTACAGATTAAAAATTAATCCGAATGGAGACCCATCTCCCAATGGCCATCTCATCATCGTATCGAACGATCCAAATTATAACTTGGCCAATCTCAAAGATTGAGCCTTGTAATTTGCCTAACCGTTTGACCGCGAAAATGACGACGAGTGGATCGCCGATTTTGTGTTTATTATCGGGGTCCATTAATTAATTATTATCTATGATTAACAAATAATCAAAACAATAATAATCAATTAAAACACACATAAAATGACAAGAAAATCAAAGGAGCCAAGGAAGAGTATATACCTTCCGTTACCTTACGATCTTCTACCGTATCACCCTCCCCTCTTGGACGTCGTGTGGGCGACGATCTACCAAGAACCGTGGTCATGAAGTCGATCCCTTCTCCTTGCTCCAAGCAATCCCTAACCAAAGGGATGCCGCCGGCCACTCCAAGGAAGAAGATAATCCAAACACAAACCCTACTACAGCTCTCCTCCGCCGCCGGCGCCCGAACTGTGAGTTGCTTTAAGACAAAGTTGCAAGCGACTTTGCTCCTTGGAAAACAACTTCTCCACTTTCCACAGCCAGCGCTCAAGGCCTCTCCACACACAGCAGCTTGCGGATCTCCTCAGAAGGATCAGAAAGTTGCACCACCAAGGCTGCGTGAAGGACTTTCCTTCTCCACCAAATTTCTCTCTACAAAGTTGCGTGAAGCACTTGGTCTCTTCACCATGAGCACAAACTCGCTTCCTTAGGCAAAGTCGACTTTGTCGCTTTAAGCAAGTCGCTGCTTGGAGAAATCCTTGGAGGCCTTGGAGAAGATGGCGTGAGCCCCTTCTTATAGCCGTGAAGAGTTTCTCCACAGAGGACATGAAGACAAGTTGCGTGGGCAACTTGGAGTCCTCTGTTGTGAAGGTTGCATGCACCACCTTGAATCTCCACCTGCTATTCGGCATGGAGAAGAAGTAGCTGACTTGCTGTTCGGCACCGCATAGAGAGAGAAATGAGGAGAGGAGAGAAGGAGAGGGCTAGGGTTTTCTAGTGTTTCAATTGGATTAATTCATTAACTTGGTTTCATGCCACATGGGGTATATATATAGGGCTACGATAGGGACCATGAAGAGGAGTTGGATCTTGGCCTACTAATGGATCCAAACCCGATCCATTAATGAAGATCCATTCCACTAAAAGATCCTCATTGAATTACCTCACCAACCCCCATATTTTCATATGGGCTCCACCTATTATGAGTCATCCATCCTCCCGTGTTTTAGATATTGAATGTCTGTCGATTAATTTAAATTACTGACAATTTTAATTAATCGACTTTTGGCTCCTTGACTAGTACCACTCAACCTTATCATCATGTTGGATCAAATCCACCTGCAGGGTTTAACATGATGAACCTTATGAGCTCATCAAGGGGGCATCATCATCCCGACTCACCAGGATATGGATTCCGTCAATAATCAACGACACACCATATAATTAATATTATTTCCTAACTTACCAAGCCTATCGATTTTGCAGAATAAATCTCACCTATTGGTAAATCAATGAAATAACTATTAACTATACGTGCCCGTTATTATATCAGGATTTAGGGATTGTACTCCATTATAATCCGAGGTCTAATCCAATTATTATGTCAGTACAAATTAGATGACCTCTGGTCTTGGTCCTGCTCAATGCACACAAAACACACTAGTGTAATTCTATGGTCAAGACAAACCACACCTAATTACACTACAAGCATCCCGATGGTTTGTCTAATTCTATCTCGACTGTGGGCCTCTGCTTATACTATGCAAGAAACTGATAACATGATCTTCTGTGTGTCACCACACACCATGTTATCTACCATGCAAAGTAAAGAACTTTTATGCATATACTAATATAAATACGCATCTAGTGTTGTTGTGATTCTCATTTCAAAATATAGATGATCTTATATATAAAAAGAGCAAGTCTTTTAGTATACACATCTAACAGGGTGTCCGTAGCACCGTGAGGTAGTAGGGGTTAGGTAGCTCTTGGTTGGGCTTCTGCAGCACCCTGACCAAGACTACTCACCTCGGACATCCGCAGGACCGTGAGGTAGTTGGGCTTAGGCAGCTCTTAGTCAGGTATCCGTAGCACCCAGACCAAGCCTCTCACCTCGGGCATCCGAAGCACCGTGAGGTAGTAGGGTTTAGGCAGCTCTTGGTCAGGCATCCGCAGCACCCAGAGCAAGCCTACTCACCTCGGGCATCTGCAGCACCGTAAGGTAGTAGGGTTTATGCAGTACATGGTCGGCCATCCAGAGAACCCAGACCAAGACTACTTACCTCGGGCATTCGCAACACCGCAATGTAGTAGGGTTTAGGCAGCTCTTGGTCGAGCATTCGAAGCACTCGAACCAAGCCTACTCACCTCGAGCATCTACAGCACCACGAGGTAGTAGGGTTTAGGCAGCTCTTGGTCGGTCCCGTAGCACTCAGACCAAGCCTACTCACCTCGAGCATCCGCAACACCGTGAGGTAGTAGGGTTTAGGCAGCACTTGGTCGGGCATCCGCAGCACCCGGACCATGCCTACTGACCACGAGCATCCGCAGCACCGTGAGGTAGTAGGGTTTAGGCAGCACTTGGTCGGGCATCCACAGCACCCGGACCATGCCTACTCACCTCGGGTATCCGTACCATCGCGAGGTAGTAGGGTTTAGGAAACTCATGGTCGGGCATCCGCAACACCTGGACCAAGCCTACTACCCTCGGGCATCCGTAACACCGCGAGGTAGTAGGATTTAGGCAGGTCATAGTTGGGCATCCACACCACCTAGACCAAGCCTACTCACCTCGGGCATCCGCAGCACCGCAAGGTAGTAGAATTTAGACAACTCTTGGTCGGGCATCCGTCGCACCCTGACCAAGTCTACTAACCTGGGCATACGCAGCACCGTGAGGTAGTAGGGTTTAGGCAGCTCTTGGTCGGGCATTCGCTGCTCCCCGGATCAAGCCCTCCCAACTCGAGAATCCGCAGCACCACGAGGTATTAGGATTTTGGCAGCACTTGGTTGGGCATCCGCAGCACCCAGGCCAAGCCTACTCACCTCGGGCATCGGCAGCACCAGAGGCAGTAGGTTTTAGGCAGCTCTTGGTCGTTCATCCACAGCACCCGAACCAAACCTACTCACCTCGGGCATCTGCAGCACTGCGAGGTAGTAGGGTTTAGGCAGCTCCTGGTTAGGCATTGATAAGCCCACAACCAGTGTTACAATGAGCCTCAAATTAAATTTATAAATTAAAAACCCTTAGCTCATAAAACTAAGTGTAGGATAGGGGCCTCAAGTAGTATTTTTCCAAGGACTAGCTAAGAATGCTTAACTCAAGCTAGAATTCATCATTTTCTGTTTTGGGTTTTCAAGTGAAATGGGTATTTCTGCGATAATGAATGAAATTACAGTTGGAACCAAAATAAACTCAGCTAAATCAGAAACTAACTCAAAATTTTGGAAACTCAAATGCTTTGCCTGTCATTCAAACTCTAAACACTCTACAAATCCTATTCTTGCAAAGAAACTGAATGAAGACTATTACAAGAATGTAAGAAATTAAACGGAAACTATGATATTGGGAAACAAAAACTCATATTGAATGCTGGTAATCTGTATTTAACTGCAGATTTGTTAAAACTAGAACAAAGGATACTAAAGAAACATGACTGAGAAGTAAATTGATACAAACTAAAACAACTAATGAAATAAGTGTTCTAAATTGAAATTTGCAGAAATTTAACATCAAATCAGTCCCTTCACCAAGATCTACTTCTTGCCATCACACAAGAGCCAAGCTAGAAACCCTCTAGCTTAAAAATCAACAAAGAATCGATTCACATGATCAATTCGCATTTGCTTGATGTTCTAGCTGAAATCTTCCACCAAACTCTTCCTTCTTGATTAGCTGGATGGCGAATTTGGCTCAAAACCCCTCAGAAGCCTTCGAAGAACCCCTCCGAATCTTCGACAGCTTCGGTCAATGAAAAGCAGCGGTCAAAAAGGAATCGATCGGTAGAAGGATAGCTCCTCGGCGAAACCCTCACCTGAGCCTTTCAGCGACGATATTGATTAGCAACCTTCACCGGAAATCTATCTCTCTGATTCGAGATCTTGAGATGAAGCTTGATCTGATGTTGGCCACGCGAAATCAGAGAAGAAAACTGAGGAATCGCCAAGAACAGTGAGAAATCGCGGCGCCCCCAAGCTGGTGAGAAGTTTCTGATTTAACTAATTCCAATTAAAAATGAACGGCTGTGATCATCCTCGCTTAATCCAACCGTCAGATCATCTCAGATTGAAACCAAACTTTCCAGATCTCCATCAATGGTCAGGATATTCTTCTCCGTAGCTTGGATCGATCAGATCTGCAGTGGATGGCTTGGATTGCCCTTTCTTTTGAATGGATGGCTTAGACTCCTCTCGAGCTTGATCCAATGGCTAGATGACTTCTGATTTGGACAAAAACTTCAGATCTTGATCTATGCTCTTGATTTACTCTACCTTGAGCTCGGATTGATCAGAAGATGAAAGATGGCTCAGATCTCCCCATGCCATGATTGGACGACCCACATTTCTCCATCGCTTGATCCTCTTAATTAAAGCTAAGTCTGAACTCAAATTCGATCTAATCTGATCTAGGTCTATGATCATTCGAAGCCTACAACATTATGTTCAAATTTTAATGCCAAAACATCTCAAATATAAAACGATTTGCATCCAAAGCTAAAATAGTAATAACTCATGGAACCTAGTGTAAATGCAAAATTAACCATATAAAAGGGATCATAACATGGATTTAAGAGCCTAAATTGATAATCAAGATGGTAATTATAAACTCCCCCACACTTGCTCTTGGGCGTCTCGTACAAACCAACTAGTGAACTAATGATGTACCCCCTAGATTATTCTCAATCATGGTTAGAAGCAATTGAAAGGGAATTACCTAGGATTGTCAAATCTCAAAAATCTAAACTCAATGGATTAGAGTCTTGTCCTTAGTCAACAACAAAGTACATTTCATTCTTCATGACTAATTGAGATGAATTAAACACACAAATCCTCTCAAGAAAATTTTTGGTGGCTCTCTTCCTAAGTTCTAAATTTTGATGAAAGTGGAGCTCACTCAAATACATCATATTTCTTGCACTATCATAAGCTTGCTTATGCTCTACTCTCCACCATTATTCTTGAGTTGAATTCACACCTAAAAAGGCTCATTTGAACAAGTTAAGAAAATATAGAATGATAAGAATGGAATAGAAGTGTAATAGATGAAAATTTTAAGAAGGTGGAAAACTTGGATACTAAAGAATGTAACTAAATGAACTTTGTCCCTTTTTTTCCTACACAAATCAGAGTTACAGTTGACACAGAAATCTCAAAAATCAGAGTTAAGATGAGTAGGAAGCAGATAGTGATATGGCTGAGAAAAATCACTGAATTCAGTGTGCCAAAGTTACTGTTCTGTGCCGACCTCTCCATCCGAAGGTCTATGAAGAAAGCTTCGATTCATCCATAACTGAGCTATTCCAGCATTTCTCCATTAGAATTCTAGTTTCCTTGATGAATTGCTTCATTTCAGAATGATCACCATTAAAAAATTGATCGAGTGGAATAAGCCAAGCTTTAGTAATCCAACCCTTAAGTTCTGTGAACATTTCATGACTGAGATACAAGATGAATGAGAAAATTCATAGTTGATTCTCTAAGTGCAGAGGACTTCCTTTTGCAACCATACATTCAGCATCTTAGGCTATCAGTCAGATCAATAATGATATCAACCAGCAATTCTTGCATTTCAACATCCATCATCTCACTAGAATTTAAAAAAAATTCAAGAAAACCTTCCAACTGTTTCAAGACAAATAGATCTTGATAACCAGAAAGTTCCTTCTGATCAGTCAAGGAGACCAATCAGGCTCTTCCTGATCGGTCAAGCAGACCGATCATGGCTCCTTCTAATCGGTTTGGAGTCTTCTGATCGGTCATGATGACCGATCAGACTTCTTCTGATCGATCAGGCACTTCCCTGATCGATTCGGATACCTTTCTGATCAGATGACTGAATGCATTCAAATATTCTATTACATTTCACAGCAATTATTGTCTCAAGCCGCTCGCAAATGACATCACTTCCTATTTCACCTCTTGTATCTTTGATCTTAACATAAAAATACAAGAAGCATATTATCTCTTTTATATCAAGAACACAAGAATGAAGAATACCATCTCATAGAGTCCAATTTCTTTTTAACCTAATGGCTGTTCGAAATTCTTGACAAACATTTATGCATTTTCCAACACTTCCAAATGCAGGAAACTATTTTGTCTATGTGTCATTTCTATACCTTCCTTCAATTTCTGCTTCCATTTTTTTCTCACTACCCATTCCCCAAATCCTTAGCAGTGGCTAGCTGAGCTTCCTCATCTCCAGCAATTTGTAGCAGCTCAGATTTTGCTCCAACTCATGTTCAGCAGCTTCCCCAAATCCTTACATATTTTGAAAGCTATAGACAGAACTGTCATCTTTCAAAATCTCCAAGTAGCTTAAAATTTTCAGAGACTTGCACATTAAAACTTGAAGCTACCATTAAATGTTCCAGACATTTTCAGTAGTTTTTCATCAGCTTGCAAAAACAATTCTCAGCACTTCAGAAATGTTCAGACTTTTCAGTAACTTGCAGTTTAAACTTCAATACCTTTTTTTTCTCAGCTGCTATTACACTTCAAAAACTTTCCAACTCCTAAGTTTTTGACACACTAAATTAGGACTTGATACTTCCTTGTTTTTCTCTTCTGTTCTTAGCACAGATTTGATCTTACTATTTCAATTCTTCCATTCCAATGTCGTTGTTTACAGCTTCCAACTACCCATTTAATGGTTCAGCTACTAATCAACTCTACTCTAATTGATTTTCCTTTCAGCTTCGCAGTTTAAATTCTGAAGTTCAACGTTCACACTTACTATCAAATAAATGGTAGTTTGTGTTGGTGCAGGAAGCACCATATCGAACCTGGTTTTGATATTGGCAAAGGATTCAAAGTTAAGTTTATTTGTGATCAAACAATGTTACTCAAGTGTGCAGGAAAAGTCCTAGCGAAGGGTTGCTAGGCACCTGGCGAAGGACTGCCAGGATACAAAGCCCTAGCGAAGGACTGCTAGTCACCTGGCAAAGGACTACAAGGATACAAAGCCCTAGCGAAGGACTGCTAGGCACCTGGCGAAGGAATGCCAGGAGACAATGACCTAGCGAAGGACTGCTAGGCACCAGTCGAAGGACAGCTTGGATCCAAAGAGCTAGCGAAGGACTGCTAGGCACCAGGCGAAGAACAGCTTGGATACGAAGACCTAGCGAAGGACTGCTAGGCACCAGGCGAAGGACAGCTTGGATCCGAAGACCTGGCGAAGGACTGCTGGGCACCAGGCGAAGGATAGCTTGGTACTAAAGACCTGGCGAAGGATTGCTGGGCAAAAAGTCCAACCGAAGGAGCCGGTTGGCGACAGGTAAACTCTCCAGAGAGGAGTTGGTGAGGGCGCGTTCCCCGTCGAGGGAACAGTAGGCGTCGGTTCGACCTAGGGTTCCATTTTGAGAGACCCAAAGTCAGAACCAAGACAGCTAAGGCTATATAAACATAAAACTCTATTGCTTCATATTGTTTTGGACTAACCCTGGATGAAGGACCGAAGAAACGTGTGTCTGCAACTCAGAATGCCCAAATGAGAGAGGCAAGTAGCTGAGCAGGGCGCCCTCAGTGTCCCAGGCACCCCCAAGGCCAACACAATACAAGCAAAGCAACAAGTGCTTCGGCTGCTTACTGGCCGGGGCGCCCCCAGCGCCCAGGGCGCACCCAGCGCCCCGGACGCCCACGGCGCCCCCAGTGCCCAGGGCACCCCGCGCCTACGCCAGCGAAGCCGATTACCCTTATCCAGCCGAGAAGCCCCCAGCATCCCGGGCGCCCCCAGTGTCAATCCTCAGCCCTATTGGAGTGGGATAGAGGTTGACCGAGCGAAGCTCGGATCACGTGACATGTGGGGGGCGCCTCCGACGTCCAGGGCACCCCGAGGTGCTATAAATAGCACCTAACGCCAAGGATTTCGACAATCGAAGTTCTCGAACGCATTCACGCTCTTCTGCGTCCGCGCTCTGCTCCGGCAACCTCCCGACTTGAGATACAAGCGCCGACGACGTCCTACTGCTCTGGAAAAAGTAATCTACACCGGATGTCGGTAAAAAGAAGAGTTTAATTTCAGTACTGCACTTTAACTGTAATTCTATTTCTGTAATTGATTTTGTGCAATTATAGTATTGCCCGTAGTAAACTGTCAGCGACCGTGGGCCTTGGAGTAGGAGTCGACCTAGGCTCCGAACCAAGTAAAAACCTTGTTGTTTGCGTGTTTTTGTTTTTAATCTTCCGCTACGCATTCTCTTTTCCAATCCGAACGTTTAACGATATTCACCCCCTCTATCGTTTCTCTCGATCCAACAAGTGGTATCAGAGCAGGGTAGTTCAAACTTGGTGCAATCACCAGTTTGAAAGTTTTTTCGGATTTACGAAATTTTTTCATTTTTCTTTTTTGTTAATCAACACCACTCAATCTTTTCCGCTTTTTATTTTCAAATAAAAACCTTTTTCAATTTTGAATTCTCATTTTTTCACCATAAGTTAGAATTGTTAAAACGATCAACTTTTGGAAATTTATCATAATTTTTTTTTATTATTTTAATATTATTTTTTCTCGAAAATCGTGCTACCTTAATCTGTGCAAATTTTCTCCCAATACATTAAAGTCTTACTTTTTATTATTAATCAAAATTGGTAAAGTAACATTTTCAAAAATTTGACATAAATTTTTTTCAACCTCGAAATTCGTACAATATTTTTTGTTAGGCTATTTTTTTTGTCTCTCTCCCGCACTACTAATCCAAGACCAAGTCTTGGTACATTTTTTCTCTTTGTGTACAAGGTTAAACTAAATGGCCAACCAAGAATGGAACAGTGTCCGTCCACCACTCTTCTCTGGCAAAAACTTTAGTATCTGGAAGGGGCTAATGGAATCCCACCTAAAGGCCCATCTAGAGCTATGGATGATAATCCAAACGGGGTTTACAGTACCTACAGAAGATGGAATATCGATCGCCTGGGATAAATTAGACGAACCAACTCTGAGGAAGATCGAGACAGATGCAAAGGCGACTGCAATCCTACAATGTGACCTAACCAAGGAGCAACTTGAACTAGTAGGTCCATTCAAGTGTGCGAGAGAAATTTGGGAAAAATTGATTAACCTTCATCAAGAGATCTCAGAAGAAGAAGAAGATCAGGTAAGCTGTCTTGCACTCTCAGTTCAAGCACAAACAGCTGAACCAGAGTCAGAAGACGAATTGACTGAGACAAAAATGGTAACCAATTTCGAATCTTTTTTTGAATTACAATTAAGTAATCAAACAAATACCGTAATGGTCGAGGAAGGTGTAATTTCTATTGTAGGGAAAACTCTAAAAGAACCACCAAAGAAGGAGCTTCAACCAGTACCCGAGTCCGACTCAGACATGGAATCAGAAGATGAGTCTAGATCCGAGACGGCAAGAATAAAGGGGGATATTCCCAATCGGGAATCAAAAAGTAAATTTACAGTATTTAAAAATCCAATATTTACCTTGAATAACATGATTAATTCATATAAATTAGTTAAGGTCAACACGTTAGAAAACTTAATTCACAACCATGTTGATTTTAAAAACCCAGAGTTTTATTTCGATTATGATGTAACTTAGATTATTTTTTCTTTTTTTGCTTTAATTGTGTGTTGCTTTTATTTTATTTTTTTTGTTGCTTAGAAATAGGATTGGCTAGTATAAGGACTGAACCAACTTAACTGAAATTTGAACAACAAAGTATTGGGTGGCGGTGAGATGATAGTATGTTAGGGAAGCCTTTTCTAATAAGGTCAAGTATACACTACTTGGTCTCTTTAGACTGGTGAAACTAGCCGAAGCTACCGATCCAAGACCCAAACTAGTTAGACCAGAATTTAACAAAAAGTAATTTTGAAGATGAAATTTCACTAAAAGGCTTTGTCTAGGAAAGGGTTGATGATCCAATAAGGCTACGGCCAAAGAAGGCCTTGTGCCTCGCCAAGACCTGGAAGCCAATTTTTGAAATTCAAATTCAATTTAGTCTTTGTTAAATTTGAATCTAACATAAATTTTCAGTTAATTTTAGATTCAAATATCTCTTTTCAAAATAAATTTAAATTGGGTTTAAAAATTTATTTAACTTTTCAAAATTAATCATGACCTTTTCAAAATAAATCTTTCTATTAAAATATGCATCTCACAAAACAGTTAAGGATATCCTATTTTGTCACTTAGAAATGGGTGAGATGCTCTGGACCTAAAAGTTTAGTCCAACCCAATCAACCGTACAAATCAAATTCAACTTAGTTATTTTCAATCAATTATTTTCAAAATTCAAAGTTAAAATTCTAATTAATTTCAAAATCCTCAAAAATCATTTTAACTTTTAAACTAAGGTTTATTGTTTCAAAATTAACCATTTTTGTTAAAATTAAATATTTGTCTCACACAACCCATAAGGTTAACATGTTTAACCACGTAGAACTGGGTGAGACATCTAGGACCTAAAAGCATAATTCACTATCCTTTTAAATAACAAAGTGTGCAAAAGTTATTCAAAATTATCTCTATTTTGCAAAGTAATTAAGTTTACTGTACTCTACTTTTCTTTCAAAATAGTGAATTTCATGTTAAATATCACAATAGACACATCAAAGGCTTCTTTGATTTAGTTATTAATCGGTCAAACTTAGTAAACTGAGTTAACCTTGGTCAACATAGACAAACCCTAGTCAACTTTATCAACACTGAAGTCCCTTAAGGAACTTAAATAAAACACAGATTGTGTCAAATACAGGGGGAGTTCTTCTTAACTTTTTTTTGAAAAATTCAGATTTTTCAAAAACTTTATGCTTTAAAACTTATTCAAAAACCCTCGATATTACTCTCTTTGAAAAATTATCATCATGATTTTCGAAAACTGTGCTATCATTTCAAGTTATGTTTTCAAAAATTTATCTTGAAAGGTATCATACTCAGAAGGTTGATCAAAATTATTCTTTTGATTTTAATAAACCCTATAGACACAGAGGAAGGTCCACTTCATGATTTACAAGGACTCCTAGGATGTGTCAAATTTGGGGGAAATTGAGTTAAAAGAAGAATTTCTGAAATATTTTTTTGGTAATTATTTGTTTTCAAGTTATTAGATAATTCTTATAATTTAAATCAAACCTTAAAACTCAGAGGAAGATCACTTGTAGTCAAAAAGCTGTTGGGAACGAGATGGCTATAGAGGGGGGGGGTGAATATAGACAATCACAATTTCTTTGCTCTTTTACTCTTTCTCTGCACTTAGGTTAGCCACAGCGGAAGCAATACAAGTATAACAGCAGAAACAGAAATGCAGAGAAGGAAGAACAAACCACACAGTCGCTAACTCAAGGATTTACAAGGTTTGGGGATAACATGCCCCTACTCCTTGGCGTACCCGTGAGGTGGGCGATCCCTTGATCGTCGACAGATCAAGCCCCGGTGAACACCGGATATCAAGCGCCTCCTTCTCGATGGAGTAACCTCTCCACAAGCTATCTCAGTAGATGAATACAAGATTAAGCACACGAGACGCTCGAGATGGGAAGCTCACAAAGCTCTCACAGGAATGCAACAAGATCACTCAAGAACAAAGCAACAGAGAGCACGAGCACAGCCCAGCAACAACTTCCCAAGTTTTCTGTCTGTCTCGCCTCGTCTCCTCTGCCTCTGCTTCATCACTTAAGCTCTGCTCACCATCACAAGCTTCATCAGCATCCACTGAGCCAGCCTGAACCCACTGACCTCCCTGGGCACTCAGTCCACTGAAGACTCCCTCTCCAGCTGAGCCTCCGTCAGTCGCCAGCTGCGTCAGTTGCCCGTTGAAACCTGAGAATGAGAAATAGCCAAACCTGCTCAACGGAAAGCCTCCCATTGACCCTCCTTGAGCGTTTGAATCACCTACTATCACCTGCACACTCCAACAGAGGATTAGTAATGCATATCAAAATATATCAGTAATGTATCAGAGAATCGGCAGTGAAAACAGACGCGATCAGAGCTTCTGACAGCGTATTTGAATTAAAGTTCTGCGCCTGATCGATCACCTGACCGATCAGAGAGCCTCCTGATCGGTCATCAGACCGATCAGGCTGGTTCCAGACCGATCAGGCTCCATCCTGATCAATCCCCAACGCTCAATTAGAAATCGCGATTTCTTTGAGATTCTCCTGGACCGATCACCAGACCGATCCCAGGTCGTGGATCGTTCACCTGACCGATCCACCCTTATATTGGGCGATTTCAGAGTTTCGCAGGCTAGGCCTTCTGATCGGTCAACTGACCGATCAGGGTGTCACCTGATCGGTCAGCAGTCCGATCAAGTTATCACCAGATCGATCAGAGAGCCTCTTGATCGATCTTAGTGAGGAGCCCGCGAAGCTGGATCGTTCACCAAAACGATCTGCACAGTGATCTTGATCGGTCATCAGACCGATCAGGAGCAGTTCAGCAAGGGAACTCAACCTCACTGCTCGCTCCCTGATCGGTCACCAGACCGATCAGGAGCCAGTCAATGGGTGAAACGCATACTCCCTGATCGGTCACCAGATCGATCAGGAGCAGCACAGTAGGTTCCCAACCTGACTGTGTGCTCCCTGATCGGTCATCTGACCGATCAGTCATCGCTGGATCGGTCACCAGACTGATCCACGAAGGAGCAGCGTGCCAGAATCCCTGATCGATCACCAGACAGATCCAGGGACTCAAACTTAGCCCTGCAAGCGAAGTTTCCATCCACCTTAGCCCTCCAAGCTAAGGATTTTCCATCTAACTCTCCAAGTTGGGAATTTGCACCTAACCCTCCAAGTTAGGACTTTTCACCTTGTTAGTGATATGAGAGAAGTGTCCTAAGGCAATCGCCTTATGATTGTAAAATATTTATATTAATAAATGATAATTCACTATTTGAGTATACATGCTTGTGTATTTGATTGGGATCTTAAACTCATCTACTGAATGTCCGCAATTCAACTCACAGCATAAGAGAATTTGTGATGAGATCACAACTAGTGATTATCTCTAAATGCGCAAATGTGAAGTATTGAAAATATCCCTAGTCGATGAATTGATAAAAACGGACACTATCAATTCTGTTGAGACTAGCATGGGTCATTCTCTAATCAGCTGATTCTCACTGGCTGGTGACATTGGGATGTCCGGAGATAAACATGGATGCTAGTTAAGGGAACTAGTTCATTGGAGTGACTAGCTGTAAGACTTCATATGGGAATCTACATGTAGATATGTCAATGAAGATCTTACTGCGGCTTAAGTGCGATGTTCCTTTGACTTGCGGTGTTCAAGTCATCTTGGTCATGGAGACTTATACTTTGACATCTTAAGCAAGCATCTCCAAGGAGGTGTGGACCCAGGATGATCGGGTATAAGCCGAAGTGCCCGAAGATGTTTGAACAACCTACAAAGGATTCACCACTCCTTGCGAGGAGATGTATACCCAGGCCTATCGTCGGATTGTTACTCAAAGCCTCTGGCCAGAGCATATCATGTTCAGAGTGAGAGTCTCTAAAATACATGAGAGTAATTAGAAATCCAAAGGACGAGTAAGACATTACTTGGGCTGGGTGTGACGTAGTCAGCCTAGTGGGGACTGACACCATTGACCGTGTCCTGAACCAAGTGGGTATAAGGTGGTGAAGGGAATGGGGCACGATTCATTAGAGCTGCTGAAGGGTTTCAAAATAATTTCTTCTGAGGTCAAACCGTTGATCTTTCGATTAATTGGGGATCATGATGTACTACTAGGTGCCACTCATGATCGTTCTATAATTAGTTAATTATAGACGGCCAACATAAATCGAAAGCCTATTTAGTCACACGCACTACGAGTAATCCGAGGGATTTAAAATGAGTTGAAAATTGGATTTTCCGATCAAGAGAAATAAGTCGAATCTGAGTTAGTCAGAGGCGCAATGGAAGCTAAAAATGGCTAAGTCTTTTGAAGGCTTTTTGGGGGAATTAAATGAGTTTAATTCGCGGCGGTTCGGTTTGGTTTTGGCCGGCCAAAGAGGGTGCCAAAACCCCTTTGGTGGCCGGCCACAATAAGAGGAGAAAACCAATTAATTTTGGTTTAATTAATAAGATAAATCCAGCGCGATTTATTTTATAAATTATAGATAAATAAATTTGTATAAAGAAATTTATATAAATAAATTTATAGAAATTTATTCTTTTATGGAAGATTAAAATAATCCATGAATTGGGTTTATTTTAATTTTATAAAATCAATTATGAATTGATTTTTTCATAATAAGAAAGTTTATAAATTTCTTATAAAATTTATTCTATAATTTAAAGAGAAGAGGAATTTGTTTTATTATAAATTAGTTATAATAAAACTTGGTTTAAACGGAATAATTCATAAGAATTTATAGGATAAATTTCTTATGATAATTAATTAGTTTTATTATAAAGTTAGTTATAATAAAATTCATAAGAGAATTTATAGGATAAATTTTCTTATGATAATTAATTTGTTTTATTATAAATTAGTTATAATAAAACTTGGTTTAAACGGAATAATTCATAAGAATTTATAGGATAAATTTCTTATGATAATTAATTAGTTTTATTATAAAGTTAGTTATAATAAAATTCATAAGAGAATTTATAGGATAAATTTTCTTATGATAATTAATTTGTTTTATTATAAATTGATTTATAATAAAGACTCGGTTTAAACGGAATAATTAATAAGAAAATTTATAAGATAAATTTCTTATAACTAATTCCGTTAATTCGGTTTAGAGGGAGACTTAGCAAAGGAGTTGCTACTATATAAAGGAACCAAAGGCTAGCCCTTATTCCTACATCAACTAATCAAGTTGTGAAGAGCTCTCCCTCTTTCTCTCTTCTTCCTCCCCTCTCCTCCCTTAGGGCCGGCGCCCACTTGGAGACTTAGGGCCGGCGCCCACCTTCCTCCATCTAGGGCCGGCGCAACCCTCTCCTCCCCTTGAGGTTGGCATGAGCTTACAAGAAGAAGGAGAAGCCAACCAAGAAGAAGAAGAAGCGGATAGCGACTCCTCTCTTCTCGGAATTCGATTCCGTTACTTCGTTGGTTAGTTTCCTTTTCTTCTCTTGATCTTCTTTGTTGTGCCTATAGAGAATCTAGTAGTTCTCATCGGCACAAAACTCGTGACTTTGCGAAGTCATCTCGAAGAGAACTCGGCGTGGACGCGAATAGAGGCGAAGCTTCCAAGGGACGCTACGGTTGGATCTCGTCCCTTACTTCAAGTTACGCGAGGTACTTGGTAAATTAGTTTACTTTTCGCAAACTTTTATTTTATGATTATGTTGATACACTATAAGGTTGCATGCTAGATACGAAGTTAAAATAATTTAGGAAATTATTTTATGCAAACTCTTCCGCTGCACGTAAAAATTTTAAATTTTACGAACTCGTATCCTTGTCGACATGCACCCGGTCCCAACACACCTAGCCCTCCAAGCTAGGACTTTTCACCTAGCCCTCCAAGCTAGGACTTTTCATCCAACCCTTCCGAGTTAGATCATCATCCAACCTAGCCCTCCAAGCTAGGCACCTGACCCTCCAAGCCAAGACTTTTTCACCTAATTCTCCAGGATGGGAATTTGCACCTAACCCTCCAAGTTAGGACTTTTCACCTAGCCCTCCAAGCTAGGACTTTTCACCCAACCCTTCCGAATCAGGACTTTTCCAACACCTGGCTTCACTCACCAGGACCCGGCTTCACTCACCGGGATTTCCAATCACCTGGCTTCACTCACCAGGACCCGGCTTCACTCAACGGGATTTCAACCTAGCTTCACTCACCAAGGTTTCATGCCCAGTCCCCGACCAGGACCTTAACCCAAATTCACTCAACCAAACTTAAATCATTGTCAAACACCAAAACAACAACCGGGCCAGACTGCATCAACAATCTCCCCCTTTTTGTTGTTTGACAACCCGATTTAAGTTTAGGTATCAATCAATTGAAGTTCGGTCAATTCTCATAAGGGAATCATGATCCTCCCCCTATAATAACCATAAACTTAATCAGTCATTCTCTCCCCCCTTTGTCAAACATCGAAAAGGGTATGGTTATTAAGTTTGATCATACCTCCCCCTCAAAAACGGGTCTCTCCCGAAACACAGAATAATCAAAGGATAATTTTTTTTGAATCGCACATGAAAACATATACAGAATAATATCATGGTCAATCATGTATATGTTTCATATGACAAGTAAGTCAAAGGATGATTTTTGAATTGCATAGGAGAGGCATATACCATAAATGTATCATGGCAACAATGTATATGCATCGTATGACAATAATTATCGTAGTTCCATCAGACTGATGATTGATACAGAAAAATTTCTGATTTATCTATGAACGATCAATTTTCAGAAAAATCTCTGTAATGCTGATTCATTCAAGATCGGACTGCATTAACACTTGGATTTCCATGTGAAGACATATACAGAAGTATATCATGGTCAAATACGTATATGCTTCACAGGACGAGAAAGGAATGCATTTGTATCTGAAACATAGTCCTGATTGGTCTCCGTGACCGATCAGGTTCGTTGATTACGTGATACAGAAAAATTTTTGATTAGTCTGGGGAGCGATCAGATTTCAGAAAAATTTCAGAAACTCTGATACGTTCCTGATCAGACTGCATTAACAATTTGCATTCCATAACCGAGGAGTAGACTCTATTAATATTCGATATTTCAGTAACAATTCCGAAACACGACATTAAGAATAAGAGTCATGACTCAACAAACCTTTTCTTATGAATTTGAACATTCCAACATAGGTTTGTATCAAATCATTATTAAGTACTAGGTTTGTACCACTTGAACAAATTTGTGCTCCCTCAGTACTAGGTTTGTACCAATGGAAGATCAAGTATATTTCAATTTGACTTGGTTTGTATCAGATTTGTGTGTATCAGCATGATCAGTAATCTGATACAATTCGATGAAAATTGATTAGTTTGAGGAGGTTTTGGATCAATTTGGAACGATCTGAAAGTTCCTTGATCAGAGTTGGTCTGATCGGTCATCGGACCGATCAGAAGCACCCCTGATCGGTCGGTGGACCGATCAGGGATGATACAGAATGGTTTTTCAGTTTCAGAAACAAAATTTCAGAAACTGTGAAATCAGCTTTGTTTCAAATCTCAACCATTCCTAAACCCTAATTCAATTAATGTTAATCCATTTGGTCCTAAGGGATCCCTTAATAAAGATATATATCTTCATATCTTGCAACATGATTCATATCATACTTGAGAGTGTAGCTACAACTACAAAGTTCAAAGCATGATTCCAGAAAGCATGGTAAATTCGAAAGCGATCAACATATGATTAAATTTCAAAACATGCCTATATACTACCAGTATCGAGGCATGATCAAGTTTCATGATACAAAAGATGGGATCAAATTTTCAAATAATGCTTGTATCAAATTAGTATCAAAACATGATCAGGCTTTCTAACACATGATTGTCCGACATGCTTTTATCTCATTTAACCAGTTTCAAAAACATTTTAAAAACATGCATTCATGTGTTATAACACATACAAGATAATCATGGTATACTTGGACTTGAGATAAGGCATTTCATAAATCATAACTTGCATGAAAACTCAAATTGCAACAATACAACCAATTCTTTTAACCAATTCATGCTAAGAGCAAGTTATGTGTGAATCTAAACTCTTCATGCAATTTTTCCAAAACTTGTAGATTTATTTTGAAGCATGGATATACAATCATTCATTGCATGAAAATGTCCTCACTACTCAAGTGAAATTTCATAAATCACTAGTCAAGAGATCATATTGTTATAAGAACTAAACCAATGGAGATCAAAACATTTAATTTGAATTTTCCATAACCACCATGTGAATGACAATTTTTCCTTGGTCATGGGTTTGGAGTACCAATTATCAACAACCAATGTTGATAGATACTCCCCCTTAATTAATGCTCATATAATTCGAAAAATAGAGGTTTTGGGTACCCAAATTTTGGGACCTAATGAATCTTCAATGAATGACTTTGGCACCCATGCCTTAGTCAATTTCTTTCTAACCTTTTGAACCCTAGAATTATTTTGTGATCTAAAATGGGTTCTAGACATCAATGACGTGAAACTTGATTCCTTAGGTTGGTAACCTAAGCCAACCTTGTTGTAAACCGCTTTTTGTGAATTTAGTATCATGTCTAGAGTTTTAGAGCTAGTTGAAAACTTCTCAAGAATATTCTTGAGGTTTTCAACTTTGCTCTTCAAATCCTTATTTTCATCCTCAAGGGATTTGTCATGCAAATCATTAATGTCCTCAACCTTAGAGGATTTCAATTCTTTTACCTTCAACCTTAATGTTTTGACTTCGGCCTTAGATTTCTTTAACAATTTGGTTAAACATGCGATAGCTCTATAACACTTATCTAACTCGGGAGAAATTACCTCTTCATCATCCGAAGATGATGAAGGCGCGGTTGAGGAGTCACTTGATTCATCACTCTCCTCCTTTGACTCTTATAGTGCCACTAGAGCCACGTGACAGTGGATGTCCTCCTCCTCCTTGTCAATCTTCTTCTTCCTTTTGTTTCCTGCCACAAAAGCAAACCCTTTCTCCTTGGGGCCTTGGTTAGAGATCTCATGTAGCTCCATCTCACAAAATAAGTCCTCTAACTTGACAAAAGATAAGTCCTTGGAAACCTTGTAAGCATCCACCATGGATAACCACAAGGCATTCCTAGGAAATGATTTGAGAACATACCTAATAAGATCTCGGTTCTCTACCTTCTCATTTGTGGAGTGTAGACCATTGAGGATTTCTTTGAATTTACTATGAAGCATACTTACAGTGTCACTTTCTCCCATTGTCAAAATCTGTAGTTGACTGAGAAGGAGGTCCCTCTTGGCTATCCTTGAGTCCCGGGTGCCCTCATGAAGCTCAATGAGCTTATTCCAAAGGTCTTGGGCTGAGGTGAAGGGGCTAACCTTGATTAGTTGATCCTTGGTCATCCTGCATTGCAAGGTCACCACAGCTTTCGCATCAGCTTCTCCCTTGCGAACTTGCTTAGCCGACCATTTTGATAAATCCAACTCTTTTCCTTCATTATCCTTTGGAAGAGCAAAACCCTCCTTGATAGCAAACCAAGTGTGGATGTTCATCTTCAAGTAAAACTCCATCTTCGATCTCCAATATGGAAAATCTCTGCCATCGAAGAGTGGAGGTCGGTTTGTGCTAAGTCCTTCTCTCGTTGCCATCCTTGTTGTAAGCTCTCGGTTGTTAATACGTTTGAACAGAGCCCCAAGCTCTAATACCACTTGTTGGGAATGAGATGGCTATAGAGGGGGGGGTGAATATAGACAATCACAATTTCTTTGCTCTTTTACTCTTTCTCTGCACTTAGGTTAGCCATAGCAGAAGCAATACAAGTATAACAGCAGAAACAGAAATGCAGAGAAGAAAGAACAAACCTCACATTCGCTAACTCAAGGATTTACAAGGTTCGGGGATAACTTGTGTTGGATCGAGAAATGCGAGAGAGGGGGGGGGGGGTGAATGTCGCAAATCGTTCAGATTTAAAAAGAGTAAGTGCGCAGCGGAAATAAGACACAAAAACAATGCTAACAAGGTCGTTTTACTTGGTTCGGAGCCTATGTCGACTCCTACTCCAAGGCCCACGGTCGTTGACCGTTTTCTACGGGCAATTCTATACGTTCGAGAAAGTTTACAATAAAAAGTATTACAGAATCAGAGTAGTAAACTTAATCAAGCTCTTCGTTACCTACGTCCGGTGTAGATCGAAGTGTTGGAGCAGCAGGACGTCGTCAGCTCGAGTTGGAAGAGTTCTGGAGCGTGTCGTGGAAGCAGAAGAGCGTGGAAGCGTCGCAGTAATTGATGCTCTAAAGATGGAGGTCGAGGGCCCTTTATATAGGGCCTAGGGGCGCCCTGGTCAACGGGGGCGCCCCCCACGTGGCAGCAGATCCGGTTGTAGCTCGGTCGCCGTCTGATCCCCTTATCCTCGGGATCCGGTTTGACCGGGGCGCCCGTAGGGCTCGGGGCGCCCGGTTTGATCGGTCAAAACCTCATCTCCTCAGCTTCGCAGGGATGCGCTTCGGCAGCTGGCAGTGGGGGCGCCCGAGACACGCGGGGCGCCCGCGACAAGCGGGGCGAAGCGCGTTGAGGTTCTTACAGACTTGGGTTGACCTGGGGGGCGCCCTGGTCGTCCGGGGCGCCCTGCTCAGCTTCTGCCTCACTCCTTCGAGGCTCTCTGAGCTGCAGATACTCAGTCCTTCGATCCAGCATCCAGGGTTAGTCCAAATAACAATTATATTTTATACAGCCTTAGCTGTCTTGGTTCTGACTTTGGTCTCCAAAATGGAGCCCTAGGTCAAACCGAGGCCTAATGTTCCCTCAAGGGGAACGCGTCCTCACCTACTCCTCTCGGGAGAGTTTACCTGGTGCCAACCGGATCCTTCAGTTGGACTTTTGCCCGGCAGTCCTTCGCCAGGTCTTGAGTTACCAAGCTGCCCTTCGCTTGGTGCCTAGCTGCCCTTCGCTAGGTCTTTTCTTCTGGCAGTCCTTCGCCAGCCTAGCAGTCCTTCGCTAGGGCTTTAGCATTCTGGCGGTCCTTTGCCAGTGCCTAGCAGTCCTTTGCTAGGGCTTCTCCTGTCTGGCAGTCCTTCGCCAGTGCCTAGCCTTCCTTCGCTAGGGCTTTTCCTGTACGCTCAAGAAGCTTGTTAGACAACAACTAACCCTTAACTTTTGAACCCTTTTGCCAATATCAAAACACAGGTTTGACTTGGGTGCATTCTGCACCAACAATCTCCCCCTTTTTGATATATGGCAACCTAGTTCAAAAAGTTAAGAAAAAAATGCTGAAATTGAAACCCTTAGTTAGATTCTCTCCCCCTGGAAGAAATCTCCCCCTAGGTTTTTCAAAAAATAGGTGGTGTGAGTTTAAGTACTTAGAAGATTTCAAGTTTTGAAAAATTTCAGACTTAGAAAATTTTCAGTTTGGAAAATTTCAAGCACTATGTTAAGCTTAAACATAATTTCAAAACACATAGTTCAGAGTTGGAAATTTTTAAAGAGAATTTTAAAAACCTTTAAGCTAACAATAATTTTAAACAAAAACATTAAGTTTTAAAATAATTCAGAGTTTAGAAATAAAACTAACTTTGATCCACCAATTTTATTTTTTTTTCAGTTCAACTTTTTGAAGAAGACAATGGGAAAAATTTTTTAAAACAATTTTTGTTCCCTGTTTCCTTTCCAACTCTCCCCCTTTGACATATATCAAAAATACAGAAGAAAAATTTTGCAATAATTAAAGCATTTGCTGTACTGAATCAAACTGGAACCTAAGTCTGGTTAAATCTTTAGGGACGTGTCTAGCCCAATTAGCTACTTACCAACTGTTATAAACAGTAGTTTTCGCTAGGGTTAGTCAAGTTAAGTGCATTGTTCAAGTTAGATTGTCTAAACTTGATACTTAACTTGATTGCTGTTCAGTTTGTATTTAGTGCCCCAACTACTGCAGATTCACTAACTTAAAGCATCTTGAGTTAAGGCAAAGTCCTAAGCATCTCAACCCTTTCTAGGTTGTCAATCAAAGTACCCTAAGGTGCTTGTGAGATGCTGGGTTCTAGATCTATAGGTGCATGCAGTTCTAGGGTTAGGGCCTATGCTAAGTCCTATTTCGAAAAAAACTAGTTTTGAAGGGGGTAGTTTTTGAAATAAAACTAAGTCAAGGAAAAAAAATTTTAAAACCAAAGTAAAACATTTTTAACAAAGAAAACATTTTAAAATCAATTAAAACATTTTCAATTAAGGCAGAAGCCAAAAAAAATGATTCTACTCTACTAAGCATAATCCTAACTGCCTTCTCAGTGAGCTGAACTCAGATTCAGGTAGGGGTTTAGTGAATATGTCAGCTAGGTTGGACTTGGAGTCTACATGCTTAAGGACTATTTCACCCCTAGCTACGTGATCTCTTACAAATGATGTTTCACTTCTATGTGTTTGGTTCTAGAATGTTGTATTGGGTTTTGGTTAAGTTAATTGAGCTAATATTGTCAATATTGACTTGGGTCTGATTGTAGTCTAGCTGAAAGTCCTTAAGGGTGTGCACATCCATAGGAGTTGAGCTACACACTCTCCTAAGGCTACATATTCAGCTTCAGTTTGTGGATAGAGCAACACAGTGTTGCTTCCTACTGCACCAACTTACTAAGCTGTTTCCTAAAAGTTGACAGCTTCCACTTATACTTTTTCTATCTAATTTACAACCAGCATAGTCAGAATCAGAGTATCCTGACAACTTAAAGGATGAAGTCCTAGGGTACCATATCCCACATTTAGGGTCCCTTAATGTATCTTAAAATTCGTTTTAGGGCTGCTAAGTGAGTTTTCTTAGCACAGATTTGGTACCTAGCGCACATTCCTACTGAAAAAAGTATGTCAGGTCTGCTGGCTGTAAGGTATAGTAGACTTCCTATCAAACTTCTATAAAGTTTTAGGTCTACTGGTTTGCCATCAGGTCATTATCTATTTTCACATTTGTGGCCATTGGATACTTATACTTTTAGAGTTATCCATTTTAAATTTCTTAATTAGTTCTTTAGCATATTTAGATTGATGTACATAATTTCCATCCTTAGTTTTTTGATTTGTAACCCTAGGAAAAAGTTGAGTTCCCCAACTAAACTCATTTCAAACTCATTTTCCATTATTGTTACAAATTCTTTTAGAAATTTAGAGTTAGTTGATCCAAATATTATATCATCTACATAAATTTGGGCAATAAATATATCCTTTTCTAAAATTTAACAAACAAGGTTGGGTCAATTTGACCTTGTTTGAATTCTTTAGAAATCAGGTAATTGGATAATCTTTCATACCAGGCCCTGGGTGCTTGTTTTAGTCCATAAAGGCTTTACTAAGTTTGTAGACATGATCGGGTTTTTCTATATCCTCAAACCCTGGGAGTTGTCCTACATAAACTTCTTCCTTAATAAGCCCATTTAAGAAGGCTGATTTTTACATCTATTTGGTATAATTTAAATCCTTTATGGGATGCAAAGGCTAGTAACATTCTAATAGACTCAAGTCTAGCTACAGGGGCATAGGTTTCATCATAATCCAACCCTTCTATTGACTGAATCCCTTAGCTACTAAGCGGGCTTTATTTCGGACTATTTCACTTGGTCGTTTAACTTATTCCTAAACACCCACTTGGTGTCAATTACGGATTTGCCCTTAGGCTTAGGTACTAACTCCCAGACTTGGTTTCTCTCAAATTGGGCTAACTCTTCTTGCATGGCTAGGATCCAATCAGGATCAGGTAGGGGCTTCCTCAATAGTCTTAGGTTCAATCTTTGAAATCATGGCTATTTGACTAAGATTTCTATAGGAAGCTCTAGTTCTGACTCCTAAGGTTGGATCACCTACGATNAATTTATAAAATCCAACTACAAAACAATAGCATGGGTTTCTAATACATTTCTAGATTCCAGTGCACTTGATCATAATTCAATATCCTGACTATTACTACTATAAGATCATAAACATAAAATTGATTTTAGACAGTTAAAAAATTTTATTATAACCAGTTCAAGATTAAAAGAAATACAACACAGGTTAAAAAAATTAACAAACCTCAACGTACCAAAGTTCACCAAAAGGAGAACTGGTGGAAAGATCTCCAATTAACACCTAATATAAGCGATGGAACCCCATTATAAAAACCTGTCTTATTCTAGCAATGATTTTTTCCAGCTTTAATTAATTCAAGAGAGAAGCTTTTTTAGATATTTTGAGTATTTTTAAGTCTCATTTAACTGTCCTTAAACCACTATTAATCAAACCAGAATTTTGACAACCAAACTACCATTGAACATGCTCATACTTCTCTAGATGAGGGAGATGTCTTTCCCTCATTATACCATAGTAACTGCAGAACTAGATAATCATACGGGTTTTAGGCAGAATGTCAATGTTTCTACGACCATGATGGTGTTCATAGTGCTTCTATTTGTGTCATTTCCAATTTAACCACACAAATTTTAATGTCCATATGCAACAACACCAACTTATTAGTCTTTTCCTAGCAACCAAAATTAAATTGCTAAAATGGCATTTTGCCTTACAAGTCACTTATAAAAATTTTCTTCCAGATAAATAGTGCATGATGATCAGCCAAAAGTGGAAAAGAACTTTAGCACTCTACTCAAAAAGATTTTAATCCAATTAATGACGTTTCTGTTAAGTAAACATACAAAAAATGTTATTTACAAGATTCTTTAGATTGACATCCTTCATGCAACCACTAAAGATTCAAAGGATTAGATTAAGTTTCATACAACCAAAAAGTAAGATACGTAAGTCTTAAAAATGATTGGACTTGGCATAGAATACAATAAAACAAATATGATCCCAGGAATAAAAAATCAGTGACTGCCATGTAAAGGAATGGTGATACTACCAAAGTAATCAAAAAGCCAACCTTGCTGTCACCAGGTTTAGCATATAGCCACTGGGGAGACAGAGGAATGCTATTTGCTGGATTCACCTGATCTGCAACATGCAACATAAAATACATTAAGTTTTAGTGATAGAATTAAAATTGGGTCAAAAAAATAGAAATGCAGATACCAGAAAACAAGAAAGCCGTAACAATAGAAAACTTCAGCGAAGAATGATTCTATGAAACAAAAGGTTCTTATCTAAGCATCAATCATAGAGATACTGGAATTTCAGGATTGAAAGAAGCATATGAAGTCCTATGCAATTGATACCATCTGGGAAGCAAAATGCAAACGTTGCACACTAACTTACCAACATAATGACAATGAGGCAAACATACTAAAAGGGGCACTGTCAAGAGGCCTGAAGAAGAGCTACTATGGAAACACAATTGTGTATCATGAAGTGACATAAACAAAACTGTTTGGATAACCATACTTTCTGCAATGAGCATAAATGTTTTGACCTAAATTAGATATGTTCAGCCAACCATGTAGGATGGCCATTAACAATCTAATCCTGCTATGATGCCAAGTACCCTCCCCTGAGGAAGAAGATCTGCTCCGAATAAGAAAACCATATTGTCACTATCTTAACAGTTACTAAAATTAAGTACATATAATTTAAATATGAAGAACAATTAATACTTGCACAAGATTTTGTAGGTATTGTGCATTAATTTCCATGATCAAACTCATACTAGAAGAAGCAGGTATTTAATAATGGCAAAAAAACACACAATATTTCAAATATGCATACTAGAGTCTATGCTGACCAACTTCAAAAACTAGGCATAAATTATTAACTCTCGGCTTACAGGTCCTAGCAGATGCAATTAGCAGTCGGTAATATAGATTCATCAGGCATCTCATATAATAGAAAAGTTATTCCAAACTGCAGTGAGAAAGTTGGTCAAAGAAGTAACTCTTCTTATTTTGGTCCTGAATACTCGATAAAACACACTAGATCAACTATGCACAGAAGCAGTAAAATTTTACAGCCAAGAAAATTTTAAAAAGAAATAGAAAAACAAAACCTACCCTAAACGCACACTTCCGGCTGGAGGTAAGAAACCGAAGCGCGTGGAATGTGGGTCGATCGACCAATTCGAACAAGCACGGAACACGATAAAAAATATCAGGAAAGCTAAAAAACAAAGGAGCCTTCAGGGACCCACCTCTCCCGGCTCAGACCTCCTCGATCGGCTTCGAGATGAAGAGATCGTCCGGCAGATCCACGTTGCCGCTCGCCATCCGCACAGCACCTGATGAAGTAGAACGCAGGGATCCAGACATGGGAGGTCGGATTAGGGTTCCCGAGGGCGACAGAGGCGGGGAATAGAAAGGAAACCGAGGAGAAGAAAGGTTTAGGGATCGGAGATCGGCGGAAGGGGATCATTTGAATAATGTCTATACGAGGATCGGTCATTCCTCCGATCATTGTGATCTTTTTCTTCTTCATGATTTACATAAAATAGCTTATTGTACCAATTGAAATATCGTTTTAACGAAGACGATGACCTTTTCTGATTTTTTCTTAAATCTGAAATTTTATTTTGAGTCGTGGTCGAAAATTGATTGTCATGCCACTACTCACTTTTTCTTTACTTAGTCTTCCGTTTGATCTTGACTGAGTTCTAATATAAAAAAAATACTTCAATACTTCATGATTTATTGGATGTTGTTAGAGATACATGATATTATTGGTTTCTTCGTGCAAGTAAAGATTGGTGTATATTCAATTACGGAATTCACAAAATTTAGTTCCTCGTAAAATTATCAATTGTTGTTCAAGGAATCCTTTTATCTTATTGTTTGTGGATATTATAATCCTTATGAATTGATTTAGGAGGAAATAGATATGGAAATAGGTCAGGCGGTCTGTCAGGGGCATGTAGCCTGGTCTGTATTTAGCCTGGCCTATTTAAAAATAAAATAATACTCAAGCCTGTTTCTTATCAGGTCAGACTCAGACTCAATATAAAGACTATCAAACCTGACAGACCGACCTGGTATGTTAAAATTATATTATATAAATTATCGAAATACCTTAATGAAAGATTCGAACCTTGGTCATCTAACAAGAAAGACCTTATCAAAGACCTTACTTGTCAATACACCCTAAATCTTTTTTTAATTAAAATATACATATTTTATATATTTATGGTATCTTTAGCTAACTTGTTAAATTAGTATTTTGGATAATCGAATTTAATTGTTATATTTTATATATTAGAAGTATTTTGGATAACCGAATTAAATTACAGACTTTGTAAACAGGCCGCAGGCCAGGACAGACTATTGAACAGGTCAGGCTTAAGCCAAGAACAAAACCGATAATAGGCCATAGGCCAAGCTCAGGTCAGTTTGTTATTATACAGGCCTAGCTTGTTAAGGTAAAAGTCTGACCTGACCTGGCCTGGTCTGTTTTCATTCCTAGGAGGAAAGGATATTTTAGATATTAAACTTGATTTATTTTTTACATTTTAAATAACAAATTTTTATAAAAAAATAATCTCAAAATTAATATTTTGTTTTTATTTTAGTTTAGGATTCACCTTCCCAATTATATAAAAGTATTCGAGCTAAAAAAATTAAAAATCGAAAATCTCTAAGGTTTACCTTCCCAATTAAGTTATAACGTTCAAGCTAAAAAAAAATAAAAATTGAAAACCCCCAGGGTGCATTTGGTTGGGGGTTATACATGATAACCTTAGTTATCCATTCAAGGTTATAAAAAAAATCTTGTTTGGTTTAGATAATCAGTGATTCCCAATTAATCATCTATGCCCAACACATCAGCAAAAGGGGCATGCAACCAGGAATTGAAAAACTTTGGAAAAATGAGATTTTTCTTAATTCCGGGGTTATGAAAATTTTCTTTCTCAAATTATCCCTCAGTATTTATTATTTAAGACAAAACTACCCTTAATAATTAATTATATTACAAGTCATTGTCATAGTTGGTCGTAGCCGATAGTCGGTGGCGGTCGGCAACTGGCGACCAACAAGCGACCGCGACAGACGGTGACCGACGGTCGACGGTCGACGGTCGGCAGCCGATAGTCGGCGACGGCCGGCAACTGGCGACCAACGGGCGACCTGATAGGTATCATTTTGTTGATTATTTTAGTTGCTAAAATCCAAGTTTGACCCATATTTTACTTGCTTAATTGTGAATTTACCCTAGGTTCTAGGACTTGCTTTTATTTTGGACTTAATTGTAAATCTTTACACATTTGAATTATTTGGCCACTAAATTTTTGATCTATTTTTGTAGGCATGAAAGGATCATGGACCTAGGTCAGTCTGGGTCAAACTTGAGTCGGAAGTGGACCCAGATCGAGTGATCAAGCTTCAGAATAATCTTGGCCGTCCGATTCAAAAATGGCTAGATCTGAGCCATCTGGGACCATCTGAGGCAATCCGAGCTAGGGTTAAGGCTGATCAAGCACTCAGGTCAAGATCTGAGATTTTTATCCAAATCAGAGATCATTTAACCGTTGGATCGAGCTCAGAGGGTTCTAGATTGTCCATCAAAAGATCAGGTTGATCTGGGCCATCCATTGCAAATCTGGAAGATCCGAGCTACCCCGAGGCATATCTTGACCCTTGATCAACATCATCAAAGTTTAGTTTAGATTGGATAAAGATCAGCCGTTGGATTTTCTCAAAACGATCTCAGCCGTTGAATTCAAAGTATTTAATCAATTCCTCTGCGCAGGGCAAGTCGTCGCGTCTTCGCCGCAACGTCTTCATCTTCGTTTTTCTTCGTGTTTTCTTCAAGTTTTCTTCAATCCGAGGGCGCGACCACCTCAATTCTTCCATTAGATCAAGTCTAGGTCACTAGGGAGATCAATCCGTGGAGATTCCAGCTCCGAATTGGCCAAAAACAGAGCCGAGTGAGGGTTTCCTCGGTTCTGCCATTGATTGCTTCGATCTTGGTTTTGTTCCATCCTTCATCCATCCGAGCTATCTGGAGGGGTTCTCTGGAGTGCTTGGTTCATCCCCACACCATCAGCGATTGGACAAGGCGAGATTGAAGAAATCGAATGGGTTTTCAGCTTGGATCAGAGTGTGAGCTGGATTGAATCGCAGAAGCTGTTTTTCCATTGATTTGTTGAGCTTAGGGTTCGAGGCTCACCCTTGTGTGACGAGCAAGGAGTACTTGAGCTAAGGGAGTGATTGAGGCTTAGTTTGTTTAGTGAATTTCCAATTTATTTAGCTGTAGTTTTAGAATTCTGTAATGTGTTTCATTTCTGAATTTCTGTATCAGCTGCTGTAGTTTACCTTTCCGAATTGTTTTCTGCTCTAATTAGTGTTTAAATTCTGCAAGTAGTTAGCTAGGAAGCTTGTCTAGTGGACAATTGCTTTTAATTTCAGTTTATTTCCTGCTTAATCCTTGCGTATCAGTTGTGTAGCTGTTGCGTATCAGCCCTGTAGTTGCGTACCAGTTATTTCTTTTGTGCATCAGTTTCTTTTCTCTTGAGTTCCTGAATTGTTTATCAAGTTATCTTTAGTTTTATCTTTTGAAATTACAGTGTAGCTTGTCTCATTTACAAAGCTTTCGAAATTAATTTCTGCATTTGGATCCTACTGATTCGTATCAATCTTGTTTCAGCAAAATTAAGTTTCATTCCTGTTATTCAGTTTTCCTGCTACAAGTCTGAATAAAGTTTCTGAATTGGTGATTAGTGAGCATTAGTTCTCTCAGTTTCTCCTGAGTATTGGATGTGAATTTGCAACCTGATTTGTGAGTTCAGCACTTGGTTTCCCTTTAGATTTCTGCAGTTGAATCTACATTTCTGCATTCGAAAAGAATTGCTGCATTTTTACCTTTGTTTCCTGCATTTTCTGAAGTCATTGCTTCCTTCAGCTGTCTCTGAATTTTCGGCCACAGTTTCTGAAGTCTCCATTGATCCTTGTTTTGCATCAAGTCGGTTTCTGAAATTTTGCATCTCATTCCTTCATTCATTCAATTCTGCACTTCAGTTCAATGTCTGAAGTTTTGTCTCACGTGAGTTTATTTTTGCATACATTTGATGCTAAATTCTGTACCCGATCTGTCTGTTTCACAGTCAGTTGTTGAACATAAGTTGCTTGTTTGACTTTACATATAATGTGTTGCTGCATCCTCACATTCGATTTCTGAAAGTTTGAACTTCAAGTTTCTGCAACTCTGCAGTTTATTTCTGCATTAGTTGATTTGGAATTCTTCAGTCCAGCTAGTTGATTCATTCTTCCTTCAAGTTTCTGAATGGATCGGCTACAAATTCCTGCATTTGATTTCAATTTTTGGCACATCAGTTTTTCTCATTGTGGTATCAAGTTGTTGCTTGCATTTAGAGTCATGTTAAGTTTCGGCAGTGTCTTGTAGTGATTTGTTTTAGATTGCTTAACATTGTTTGGATTCATTTACTCTGCATTTGGCTTGCACTTAATATCAGATTGTTTTCCAGATTGTTTCCCAGATTGTTTCCATTACGTTTTCATTTCTAATTGCAACCCAAATCCAAACCTAATTTGAATCCCAAAAACATATGACGACACACAAATGCAAGCTAGAATCAAACACCCTCAACTAGCCCTAGGAAAAATACGACCTGTGGTCCCTTTACTACGTTTTCATTCTTTGATAGCAAAAAAGGGTTTCCAGCTTTACACACATCTAAATTTTGAGACCCACATTCGTGACACCTAGTTAGCGGTCCATCAAAATTTTTGGCGCCGTTGCCGGGGAACTACTAGTTGAGTTGTTTGATTTTTGCTTGTATGCTTATGCACATATCATTTGATTCTATTTCCTTTTGTTTTATCTTTTGTATACGGTTGCTGCCATTTTTCTTGTTTGTTTTGTGACAGGGCTGCAAGATCAAAATATTTTCACTAGAGGACTATAATGAGCTCAAAAGTGCACTATCAGAATTAAAGTTTTGGGTGAATCATGTGATCCAACAAAGATCCAACAGTCATTCATCTACTTACCAGCAGCCATGTCAACAGTTTCAGCAGCAAAACCAATATTTTCAGCAATCCGATTCAAATTTTCAGCAACCAAACTATCAATTTCAGCAAGGGCAACCACAATGTCAATCTTTCCAACAATTTCAGCAGCCCGATTCAAACTTTCAGCAGAACCAACCTTTTAATCAGCCACCACAGCAATTTCAACCACAATTCCAGAATTTTCAGCAAACAAATCAGTTCTTTCAGCCACAATTTCAGCAACCCTATCCACAAAATCATTCACCTTTTCAAGGAATTCAGCAAGGGTACCAAGATAATTTGAATTACCAGCAACCATATCAATTTCCACAGCAATTTCAGCCTTGCAACCAGAACTTTCAAGGCTATAATTCTCAAGAAGTTCAACCATCCTTTCAGCCTAATTGCCAGCCATTTCAGCAACAATTTCATCCCTTCTATCAGCCCCAACTTTAGAATTTTCAGAATAATAATTTCCAGCAACATCATCCTTGCTATCAACCCAATTTTCAGCAGTTTAATCAGCCCATTCAACCATTTGAGCAGCCCCAACAGCCCCAATTTTAGAATTCACAGCCTAATCAAGGAGATTTTGAATAAAGAGTTGAGGAGGTCATGCAACAAATGCTACAAAGGCAACAAAGGCTTCAAGACATCGAAAGAGGCATTGGACAAATTGCTAGTCAAATGAAGCAAATGCAAGTTCAAGGATCAAGCCAACCACCTCCTCAAGCTACTCAAGATTTTAAGGGATATGATTATGCATCAACTTTGGGGAATGAAGAGGTTGTGTCAAGTTTAAACACTCCAGATGTCGAATTTCCTGAAAAATTTCTAGCATCCCATTTTCCCATTCAAAACAGCCCCGGAGTTGGATTTTTATCAGTTCACGGTGACCCTAGAGAAAATCTAAGACTTTTTTCAAGTGATCTTGCAAAATTGGTGGAAGAAGAAGAAGAAATCATTAATATCAGGGCACCTATAGCATGCATTCCTCCTGAAGTTCTTGTTCAAAATTCATTTCTAAATTTTTCAGCTCAAGAAGAAGATTCTGAAGCACTACAGGACCCTTCTCATCTTTTATTTTGTGATGATAGTGTTATTGATGGTCCTAATTTTTCTAATATTGTTGCTGCAGAAATTACTGAAGGAGCATGCATAGGAGATGATTCTACAGGTGTAGGGGATTGCACAGAGCCCCAGGGACCACCAACAGTGATGGATACATTAGAAGATTCAGAGGACAAGCCAGAAAGTGTAGGGACTTGCATGGTGGAAGCAAGAACCCAAGGATCACCTGCTTTAGTTGAGTGTCCACCAGAACCTGAGCCTGAAGTGGAGCATGTATTTGACCAGGAGGAGGCCATGGATACATCTACTCTTGTAGAACCTCCAGGTATTCTTCAGCACGATCAGGTAAGTATTCCTCCTATTTCTTTGAAAAAATCTATAGAGGTACCTCAAACTGATGTTATTGCCTGTGATGAATTTCTTGAAATATCCTTTGTAGAATTTGATTGTGAAAAATCTATAGAGGTACCTAGTGTTGAATTTGCTAAATATGAAGCATGTGGTGATACATATCATGAAAATGCTGAATGTGAAAAATTTTTAGAAGTGCCTAGAATTGATGTCGTTTGTTGTAATGAATCTCATGATATATCTTATGCTGAAATTGATTGTGAAAGACTGATAGAGGCACCTAAAGTTGATTTCATTGGTTGTAATACATTGCTTGATACATCCTTGGTGGAAAATAATTGTGAAATATCTATTGAAGTGCCAAAAATTGATTTCATTGTTTGTGATGAGTTTCTGGATGCATTTTTTGTAGAAAATAATTGTGAAAAATTCATTGAGGTACCAAGAATTGATTTCATTGGACATGATGCATTTTTGGATACATTTCATGCAGAGACTGATATTATTTCATTTCTTTCTTACCCTGCACGCATGAGAAAGGTATTACATAGTTTTGCAGGGTCCAAAAGACTTTTGGAGTGGGTGCTCCATCTGAACAGACTCCAACCTCCTGGACGGATTTCCAAATAACATCAAAAGAGAGGAGATAATCTTACTTTAATTCGAAGCACTCCACCTCTTGAATGACTCTTGTACCTTAATCGCCTTCGGCCACCGGAATATTTTTCTGTAAAGTTTAAGTGTGGGGGAGTAATGCACCATAAAAGTGATCAAATGAAGGAAGCTCTCTCGGCCAGCCAGACCCCTCCACTACCACGATGGAGGCTACTTCTTGATAGACTCCGTCCACCAGAAATAAAGGGGAGTTTGTTCTTTTTGTATTTTCTGTCATTTCATGTTTCATTTTTATGTTTCCTAGAAGTAGAATTTTCTTTTAAATTGAGTCCTTGCTAATAAATGCGTGAGTAGAGTAGAATGACTAGGAGTCATTGTAGATACCATGTTAGTTTTCTTGGACATTTGTTTCGTGCATGAATATGAATAAATGTATCCCTCTAGGTTATTTTCATGTCATTTTAGAATCTCTTGAAAATAAATTAAATTTGGTTGTTAAAACTTAGGATTTGAGCTAATGGATGAATTCTTGGATGCTTGAGTACTACTTGGCTATGGATTCTTAATTGATGACTTGAGATAAATTATTTGCACCTAGTGAGAATTAGCCTTATTTTTGTGATACACATATGTAATTGTACTCTAGAACTTGCTAGGGTTCTTTCAAAACCACATTTCAATGATTGGATCACATCTATAGGGATTAATCAATTTGTTTATCTTTCCATATCAATTTTTGGCAATAATCATGTTTATTCTATTTTTTTTCCTTATTTCTTGCTTTTAACCACACTTTTCTATGGACTTGTTTGTTTGGAATGTTTCTTAATGTTACTTTGCCCGAGATGGACAAACGATTAAGTGTGGGAGAGTGACTAGTGTTTTGGAAATATTTGGTATCAAAGAGGCATTTCATGTCAAGAAAAAAAAATTTCTGCAATTACATGTGTCAAGAATGAGTTTGAGTTGAGTTTGGTGTCAAGAATTAAAGTTTTGGGTGAATCATGTGATCCAACAAAGATCCAACAGTCATTCATCTACTTACCAGCAGCCATGTCAACAATTTCAGCAGCAAAACCAATATTTTCGGCAATCCGATTCAAATTTTCAGCAACCAAACTATCAATTTCAGCAAGGGCAACCACAATGTCAATCTTTCCAACAATTTCAGCAGCCCGATTCAAACTTTCAGCAGAACTAACCTTTCAATCAGCCACCACAGCAATTTCAACCACAATTCCAGAATTTCAGCAAACAAATCAGTTCTTTTAGCCACAATTTTAGCAACCCTATCCACAAAATCATTCACCTTTTCAAGGAATTCAGCAAGGGTACCAAGATAATTTGAATTACCAGCAACCATATCAATTTCCACAGCAATTTCAGCCTTGCAACCAGAACTTTCAATGCTATAATTCTCAGGAAGTTCAACCATCCTTTCATCCTAATTGCCATCCATTTCAGCAACAATTTCAACCCTCCTATCAGCCCCAACTTCAGAATTTTCAGAATAATAATTTCAGCAACATCATCCTTGCTATCAACCCAATTATCAGCAGTTTAATCAGCCCATTCAACCATTTGAGCAGCCCCAACATCCCCAATTTAGAATTCACAGCCTAATCAAGGAGATTTTGAAGGGAGGGACGTTCGAAACGGTTGTCACCTATATTAAATATGTCATTATCGTTGTTAATAATAGGTTTCTCTTACTTGCACTCTTTCTCTCGAGTTGGTCTCGGGCACCTCTCCCTAAGTGGGGTTCGGGAACTTTCAGTGCCTGATAAGTCCTGAGCACACCTCTTCTGAGGTGCTCTCGGAAGCTCCGACCTGAGGTGGGCTTAGGTCTTTTTGCCCGAACTGATCTTGAGCACTTTTTACCTGAGTTGGCCTTGGGCAGCTATCGCCCGAGTTGTCCTCGGGTGCTTTTCCCTGAGTGGACCTCGGGAGCATTCCTGGGCCCGAGTTGGCCTCGGGCGGCTATCGCCAGAGTTGTCATCGGGCGCCATTCCCTGAGTGGATCTCGGGCGGCTATTGCCTGAGTTGTCCTCGGGTGCTCTTCCCTGAGCTGATCTCGGGGACCTTTTCGGGCATTTCTCCTGACACACAACCTTCTTTCGCCATGTGTTTAGCTGAGGCTATTCACCCTGAGCACAAGTCCCCCCTTCATGTCTAATCAAAGGAAGTTTGCCTGACTAATTGGACTTATGGTGTGTTGAGAGAGAAATGCAGATAGAATGTACAATTAACATTCCACATTCCTTGATGATTTTATGGGTCCTAGGAATTTAAATATTCGCTCCAGGACCCGAAGCAACCATTTGCATCGGTCCTGAGAATTTCATGAGTTCCAATGCCCTATAATGATGGTAGTCAATCATTCATTAAGGGAGCATGTGGCGGATTAATGATGAGATCTTTCTCGCGAACAAATTGCTGCCATGTGGACGGATTCTCATGATGTGCCCTTCTCTTGATGCACTTTAGTCGAGTCACACCAACCGATGACTATAATGAGTTACATGCTCCAAGATTCGTGACTAACTCTCATCTACGCGTCACACATGTATTCACTAGCATCTCTGCTGCCTCTCCCTTATAAAAAGGGAAGTGAAGATGACCTTCCACCTTCTTGCACCGCTGACCGTCAGAGCTCGTTGCTTCCGCTTTCTCTCGCTAAAGTCCCTCCTTTCTATGTAAGTCTCGCTAAACCCTCCTCTCCTTTTTCCATCATTCACTCTTCATTAGGACGATAGGCAAGAGTGGAAAGGAGAAAAGAAAGACCAGGAAGGAAGAACTCAAAAAGCAACAGACATATCAACCGAAGTGGTATGAGGCCGCCTCTTCAAGGGTTAAACCCAGTGCTTTAAGGGCCACTTGTGATGCTTATGACATCCCGGCAGACTTTGAAGTTAGAGTTCATATGCTTGACCAATCCCCCATGGAGCCCCCTTTAGGGGTTTACACTTTCTGTCTAGGCCAAGTAGAATTTGGTCTTCGTTTCCCAATCCTTCCTTGTAAGTACCTCAGGTTGGTTTTGATGTGGTCAACCGAGTAAAGTTAGATCCTGGTATTTTTAATCCTTATGTCTAAGTGTGCAAGAACTTAGGAGCGCAGGAAGTCTAACGGAAGATGCAGCGGTCGAGAAGGATGACACGGAAAGTGAGCCGACGGGCTCGATGCATCTTAGGGATGCGGAGCTCTATGGAAGAGTACGCCAGTGGAGCGAGAAGGACGCGTGCGACGTCCAAGGGATGAGAAATCGGGAGGAAGGACGCTCGAGGGGCGAATGACCGGAGTCGGATTCGGGTGAACCTAACTTCGGTTGGCTAGAAATCACCCAAGAAGATCCGCTGGAAACTGGTCAGCAAGTTGCTAACCAAAGTCACTCGGGCACTCGTATTGATAGGGGTGCCCGTATATAGGGGTGCCTGAACCCTCGGGCGCTCCTATTCATACAGGGCCCTAAAGCTGAAAAATCATCCCAGCTAGCCGTTTGAGAACGTTGCGCTTCGGATAACACCCAAGCCACGTGTCAGGCGACCTCAAGCACTCAGGCACCTCTATAGTGCCACGTTAGCAAATGAGTAAATTTGACTAGGGATATAAATAGACCCCTAAAGCTCAGTTTCAATTCACTCATTCAATTTAAGCATTAACAAATGACTTCTGTGTAGTTTTTCTTTTTTTTTCTGAGCTTTCCACGTGTAAGAGGCTTCTCTGCTTGAAGAAGTTTTATTTAGGAGAATCGAGCAACATTTCTCCTTGGATTACCAACTTCCCCGATTGCAAACCAAGTAAAATATGGTGGTCTCTTTTTTTTTACAGTTTGTTCAATTTTTTTTATGTTATTTATTTCTGTTTGATCTAACTAACATCTTTGTTTAAAGATAAACAAAAGATTTGAATTTTTATTTTCAGGGGTAATTCACCTCCTCTTGTCGACCAATGATCACCGTCAATTGGTATCAGAGCAAGGATGCTCTAGAAGAACTAACCGCTGTCTGAAGCAACTATAAAATAGTCGGACTGGTCATTTACTCGCCAAAGTTCGAGGGGGAGTTTGCAAGTTAGAAGCGCAAGATGTAAGCTTTCTTTAAAACTGATTTCGATTTAATTTTAATCATGAAAAATGGTTTTGTAGCTCCCAAGGATGCCGATGACAAACCCAAAGACGAAAGCCTATGAACCAAGAAGGAAAAAGTTGACTTTGTAGCAAATGGGAAAGCATTATACCATCTGCTGACCGTACTCCTTGCATATGAAGTCAACCGAATCGGGAACTACTGATCTACAAAGGAACTTTTGGAAAAGTTCCTTAAACTCAATGAATGTATCTCCGAAGCTAAATTAGCAAAAAGTGATCTGCTTTGGAATCATCTCAGCAACCTTCGACTGGAAGAAGGAGAGTCAGTAGCAAAAATTCACGCTAAGCTTAAGTAGATGATGACAAAAGTCAACAATCTCGGAGAATCGATAAGCAATCGGGATGCACAAAGGTACACACCTTTCCGAGGACCCCGAATTGGACTTCGATAATCGACGCTTACTACATCTCTAAGGATCTTGAGGTAAGTACCTTAGAGCAACTTTTTTCCACTTTAGAACTTCACTAATCCAGATGTGCAGGAAAATGTAAAACAGACAACATCGCCCTAAGCACAGGAAGGATCCAACATAAAGAGGAATCTTCAGAAAATGATGAAAACGCAGCGTGTATGGTAAGAAAGTTATCTTAATATTTTAAAACTAAAAAATTTAATAAGGTGCAAGGCAAGAAGTAAAGAAAAATTCGCTGCTACAACTACAACGAAGAAGGATACGTGAAGGAAAATGGTCCCAAATGGAAGAATAAAGGAAAAGGGACACCAAAGACAAAAATCCACAACCTAAAGGCGACAAGAGACAAGTCTTCATCGGAAGACTCAGATCTCAAGGAACACATTGGACTTGCTCTGATGTGTTGGTGCAAGTTGCATCATTGATGTCCTCCTCTTAATGTTTCAATGTTTGACAATATGCTTAAGTCAGTGATATATTGAACAAGGGAAGGGTGAGTGAAGAAAACTGGACCAAGGTGAACCAAAGTCCTAGTTAACCTAGGCACTAAGTCCTGGTTCTAAGAATTGGGCACTAAGACCTGGTGAGTGAAGCTGGGCACTAAGACCTGGTGAGTGAAGCTGGGCACGAAGACCTGGTTCGAGGAATTGGGTACTAAGTCCTGGCCAAGGGTTGGTCATCGAAGACCTGGTTCGGGGAATTGGGCACGAAGTCCTGGCCGAGGGTTGAGCACCGAAGACTTGGACCTAGGGTTTGGGCACGAAGTCTTGATCCGAGGGATTGAGCAACTTAGCTGAGCGATGACTAAGGACATAAGTAGAGACGGGTCGAGGTTCGGACGTCTTGAGATCCGAGAGTATCGAAGGCTAAGTAAAAGTCCACCCGAATGGACTGGGTGGCAACCGTCTCCTGAGAGGAGTTGGTTGAAGGCGCGTTCCTGGGGGTGGGAACTTGCGTCGGTTTGACCTAGGGTTTCGGGGAAATCCGAAGTCAGAACCAAGTCCTTAAGGTTAAGATTGTGTGTGTATTTGCTTTGTATTTGTGTATCTTGCAGGTACCTAGAATGGAAGACAAAGCAGACAAACAACACACCACATGGCTGGAACCCTGGCTGCTAGGCACCCCATTGAAGGAGGAACCTAGATGGAGCTAGGCGCCCCCATCATCCAGGTCGCCTCTATAAAAGGAGGCAAAACAGGTTTCCATTCAGGCGCCCCAGATGATACAGGCGCCCTGGTTGAAAGCTGTATTTTCTGCTACAAGTTCGAAGCAAAGATAAGCTTTGACTGGGTTCATTGAGGCACCTGGGAGGTCCAGGGCACCCTGGTCAAGAGGTTTATCTGCTGCGACGAGTTCGATGCGGAGATAAGGTTTGACCAAGCCCTTTGAGGCACCTTGGAGATCATAGGCGCTCTAATGAAGCCTATAAAAGGGGCTTCGACTCCAAGGCTCAGGACACAATTTCCAAGATCATTCTGAGACTTCTGACTGACGATAATGCACTAACAGCGAAGCTCTGTGACCAAGGAAGCTCTGGGAGGAAGTGCGCGGCACTTCGGAGTTCTAGATCGGTCGAGTTTTTAACTTCTGTTTGGTTTGAATTTTACAATTCCGTACTTAATTTTCATATATTTTGATTGTAACTTCTGCACTGTTAGATGAGTTTCTCCACCTCCAGAAAGTCTAGAAAGGAGACCATTAGTGGACGGGCGTTCCCGTGCTTAGGCCTTGGATGTACTGACCCTGGGGGGTTGGGAACCAAATAACAAATCCCGCGTGTGCTGTGTTGTTTGTTTTCTTCGTTTTGTATATTTTCCGCTGCACTAATTCTGAGTCTAGAATGAAGATCCGAAAGACGATTTCCGCGAAAGATTTTTACGGTCGATATTCACCCCCCCTCTATCGACGGCACCGGTCCTACATGATGCCTTCACACCAAGAAGATGAGAGCATCAATGAAGGGGGAGCCACGTCAGAAGACAACAACAACGAAGGGGGAGCTTCGGATTTCAAAAAGGATATGGTAAGTGAGGTATGTCTTCTACCTCTTGACTAACTATATTTTGGTATTAAACAAATGACAAAATTCATGTGTAAACTAAAAAATAAAAATGTAGAATTAAAAATAAAATTATCTTCATCATACCCATTAGAAATGTATGATAAGTTAAAATGTGAAAATGAAATTTTGAAAGTTCAAATTGAAAAATTACAAAATAATTATGTATGTTCAAATTGTTCTAGAATTTAAAAATTAGATATTATGGTAAACATAATTAGTATTTTAGTTTTCACAAGGGCCAAATTATAAAAATTTCTAAATCATATATTCCATCTAAGTTTCTGATAGATACTGTTGGTAAAAATTTATATTGAGTTTCTAAATACGTCTTAAACTGTTAGATTTTTTCCTTATTTAACAAGTAGAGACTAAATCTATTTTGAAAAATAAATATTTTAATCTTGTTCAATATTTCTATTGGATAACTGTTTGTGGAAAAATTAGTTAAATTTTTTTTGTTAATAAAGGTTGTTCTGTTTTATCTATAGAAATTGTTTTTTATTAATTTTTTTACAATTAAAAAAATTTATTATAATTTATCATTCGAAAATGAGTTTTTAAAATTTAAAAATATTTAAAAAAAATTAATTTTATCGAATTTGATTTTTCTAAATCTACAAATTATCTGCTAAGCTTTGAGAAAATATCAAAACTATTTGATGATAAAATCAAAATTTAAAATTATTTTTTCTAAATTATCAATAATGAATTCAAAATCATGTTTCAAAAAGTTAGAAAATTATTCTCACTTTGACAATTTTTTTTCTGGAAATAATTCTTTTAAATTCTAACTGTTATAAAAATTTGATAAATTTTCAAAAAAAAAAATTCAAGCAAATTTTGAAAACATAGCTTTTCTGAAAACTATTTATTGTGTTACAAATATTTTCGAATTTTTTTTTGTAGATTTTGGATTATTTTTAAATTATTGAAAGTATTTCCCTTAACATTTTAAGTTTTTTTATGTGATCAAAGGCCGGAGTCGGGCTCGAGTGAGCCTAACTCCGGTTGGCCAAAAATCACTCAAGAAGATCTTTTAGCAAGTTGTTAACCAGAGTCTCTCGGGCGCCCGTATATAGGGGCGCCTGATTACTCGGGTGCCCGTATATAGGGGTGCCATAGAGTTGAAAATTCATCCCAGCTAGCTGTTTGTGAATGTTACGCTTCGGATAACACCCAAGCCACGTGTCAGGCCCTTTCAAGCACTCGAGCGCCCCTATAGTGCTATGTCAGCAAATGGATAAATTTGACCGGGACTATAAATAGGCACATAGAGCTCAGTTTCAATTCACTCATTCAATTCAAGCATCAACAAATGAATTCTGTGTAGTTTTTTTTTCAGCTTTCCACATGTAAGAGGCTTCTTCGCCCGAAGGAGTTTTATTCAGGAGAATCAAGCCACATTCCACCTTGGATTAGCAACCTCCCCGGTTGCAAACCAAGTAAAATCCGGTTGTCATTTTTTTATGTTATTTATTTCTGTTTGATCTAACTAACATCTTTGTTTAAAGATAAATAAAAGATTTGAGTTTTTATTTTCAAGGGAAATTGACCCTCCTTTGCTGACCAACGATCACCGTCATTCCTTTCTTCATGGCTATCTCTCAATATTTTGATATTCCTCTTCATCAAATAGCTCCGAACGCCTTTGCTCAGATGAGCCGGGTGTTCATTCTATTCAAATTGTTCGGGATACCCATAAACTCTCATTTTTTTATTATTATTTTTTCTTCCGAGCCTTGCATTTAGAGGGGCTTTTAGTTTTACCGCTCGCTCCAGTCATAGATTCCTAGGTGGCCTCCCTTCTTCCCACAAGGGCTAGAAGGAGCGCTTCTTCATTATCAAACTTTTTGAGCGACCTTTTAGCCTGATTCGCTGGCGGGAAGACCTGCCTCCCTCCCCCGGTATTGGACGACTTCCAGCATAATCAAGGGTACTAGCGCGTCAGGAGCATTCTGGCCAGAATGGAGTTCCATGGTCCCAATATGGTTTAATGTGAAGGGCTTTTGTATCGAGCTGGTATTAGCCCCAAAGCCACCAACTTTGGCCGTGACCTCAGTAAGTGTACTATTCTATTAAATGCCTGTTTATACTAACTGATGTTCTTTTGTTTTTATTTTGCAGAAGCCATCATGCTCGCTCGATCCATGAGCAAGCTTCTCAAGTGGGAGCTTGCAGATGAGAGGGCACTTACTCCTTCCCCAGCTCCTGCGGACCCACCAACCGAGCCTGGAGAAGATTCCGAGAAGACTCAAAGTCAGGAGCTTCTTGCAGTCGAGACATCCACTACCCAAGAGGTTAACCCCTCCCACACCCTCGCCGGAGTACAAGGGGACAATTAACCATTGACTCTAGTCCGTGCGTCGGTAGTGGAGCTGACTCGATTGGGGAGCCCTCTACCTGCTAAGCGAAGACAACTTATCCTTCCCATCGAGAAAGAGGAAGAGAATGAGCCTCCTGCACTCCCTCAGAAGCACACAACCCCTCCTATGGCTCAAAAGAGGAAGACTCGATCAACTTGACCTCCCCTTGTTCCCCCAAGGACGAGGAGGACACCATTCCTCTTTCCAAACACTAAAGGAGGACGACATTGACTATCGTGGAGTCTGGAGGGGGGGGGGGGGGGGAGACTAGGCCATCCCTTGGGAAGCCCACTACCTTCCCCCTTCACTAAGAACTCTCAGCCCGAAGGGCAAGATGGTTCGATTTGAAGAACTAGAACTTACAAGCACCCATCTCCACCAAAAGGTACAGGCTTCGGAGAAGGTGGCAGTGCTTGGGCCCCAACCTATAGAGCTTAAGGAGTTGCCATGGGGGAGTCATCTTTCGGAGGAGGTATCCTCGAGCACAAGCGACAGCGCTCCAGGGCCCTCCATTATACCCTTCGAGGAGACTCACCTAGTGATTCTCCCCGCCCGCCGCTCTAATGCTACATCCAACATACCCTCTTCGAGGAGCCGAGAGGCAATGAAGGAGCAAGCTGAGGAGCATATCACCTCCCTCAGGGGTGTGACCTCAGTCGGGGTAATCAAGGCTGTACGAGTCTCTCATACAGCTATAATTCCATCTGTCTTTTCTTACTATCTCTGCTTTTTAACTCATGTTGCTTCTTGTATTAGGCCACATCTGAATGTTTGCTCCTGGGTCGCTGATGGTTCCCAAGCAAGAGACCAAGGCACTGCTGCAGCAAGTGGCTGGTTTAGAGGCGGAGGTGCACTGGGCTCCAAGGGAAGGCCAGATGCAGGCCGAGGTTTCCCGAGACCTCCGGGCCAAGCTAGAACATTTGACAGGCATCCTCCTGGCTTTGGAATCCAACTTACACAGCATTCGCTATCGGGAATGCCTTTTGTCCAAGAAAAATACATCTCTCTCGGCAGACATAGCGCAATTAGCACAGGAGAGGGAGCAGCTCCAGGCTTGGGAGGCCAAATTGAAGGAAGACATTCGTCTTCTCGAGTCGTCCAAGGAGGAGCTCAGTGGTCAGATTAAAAAGCAGACAACCAAGCTAGCCAAAAATGAAATGGAGCTATTGGCCACTGCCGCTTATATATTTGACCACCAGGAGAGCATCTCCCAGGCTGAATCTCGTCTGGCGACGGTCCGTGAACTGTTAGTGATATGAGAGAAGTGTCCTAAGGCAATCGCCTTATGATCGTAAACATTTATTTTAATAAATGAAAATTCACTATTTGAGTATACATGTTTGTGTATTTGATTGGGATCTTAAACTCATCTACTGAATGCCCGCAATACAATTCACAGCATAATAGAATTTGTGATGCGATCACAACTAGTGATTATCTCTACATGTGTAATTGTGAAGTATTGAAAATATCCCTAGTCGATGAATTGATAAAAACGGACACTATCAATTCTGTTGAGACTAGCATGAGTTATTCTCTAATCAGCTGATTCTCACTGGCTGGTGACATTGGGATGTCCGGAGATAAACATAGATGCTAGTTAAAGGAACTAGTTCATTGGAGTGACTAGCTGTAAAACTTCATATGGTAATCTATATAGATATGTCAGTGAAGTTCTTACTGCAGCTTAAGTGCGATGTTCCTTTGACTTGCGGTGTTCAAGTCATCTTGGTCATGGAGACTTATACTTTAACATCTTAAGCAAGCATCTCCAAGGAGGTGTGGACCCAGGATGATTGGGTATAAGCCGAAGTGCCCGAAGATGTTTGAACAGCCTACAAAGGATTCACCACTCCTTGTGAGGAGATGTATACCCAGGCCTATCGTCGGATTGTTACTCAAATCCTCTGGCTAGAGCATGTCATGTTTAGAGTATGAGTCTCTTAAATACATGAGAGTAATTAGAAATCCAAAGGACGAGAAAGACACTACTTGGGCTAGGTGTGACGTAGTCAGCCTAGTGGGGACTGACACACACAGACCATGTCCTGAACTAAGTGGGTATAAGATGGTGAAGGGAATGGGGCACGATTCATTAGAGCTGCTGAAGGGTTTCAGAATTACTTCTGAGGTCAACCGTTGATCTTTCGATTAATTGGGGGTCATGATGTACTACTAGGTGCCACTCATGATCGTTCTATAATTGGTTGATTATAGACGACCAATATAAATCGAAAGCCTATTTAGTCACACGCACTACGAGTAATTCGAGGGATTTAAAACGAGTTAAAAATTAGATTTTTCGATCAAGAGAAATAAGTCGAATCTGAGTTAATCAGAGGCGCAACGGAAGCTTAAAATGACTAAGTCTTTTGAAGGCTTATTGGGCGAATTAAATGAGTTTAATTCGCGATCGGTTCGGCTCGGTTTGGCCGGCCAAAGAGGGTGCCAACCCCCTTTGGTTTGGGCCGGCCACATCATTGGGGAGAAACCAATTTAATTGGTTTAATTAATAAAATAAATCTAGCACGATTTGTTTTATAAATTATGGATAAATAAATTTGTATAAAGAAATTTATATAAATAAATTTATAGAAATTTATTTTTTTTATGGAAATTAAAATGATCCATGGAATGATTTATTTTAATTTTATAAAATCAATTATGAATTGATTTTTCCATAATGAGAAAATTTATAAATTTCTTGTAAAATTTATTCCATAATAAAAGGAGAGATGAATTTGTTTTATTATAAAGTTAGTTATAATAAAACTTGGTTTAAACGGAATAATTCATAAGAAAATTTATAGGATAAATTTCTTATGAAAATTTCGTTAAGAGGGAGACTTGGCAAGGGAGAGGCTACTATATAAAGGAACCAAAGGCTAGCCTTGAATTCCTAATTGAGTTATCAAGAGATCTAGTAGTTCTCTTTCTCTCTTTCTTATTCTCTTCCCCTCTCTTCCCCTTAGGGCCGGCGCCCACATCCCCTCCCTAGGGCCGGCGCACAACCACCCTAGGGCCGGCGCACCATCCTCCTCTTCAAGGTTGGCGTGAGCAACATCCACCAAGGAGGTGCCAAAGAAGAAGAAGAAGAAGCGAGTCGCATCTCCTTCCTTCCTGGAATTTAGATTCCGTTTCTTGGTGGTTAGTTTCCTTTCTCCTCTCTTGATCTTCTAGTTGTGCCTTTAGAGAATCTAGTAGTTCTCGTCGACACAAAACTCGTGACTTTGCGAAGTCATCCCGAAGAGAACTCGGCGTGGACGCGAATAGAGGCGGAGCTTCCAAGGGACGCTACGGTTGGATCTCGTCCCTTTCTTCGAGTTACGCGAGGTACTAAGTAAATTAGTTTACTTTTTCGCAAAGTTTTAATTTATGATCATGTCCACATATCATAAGGTTGTATGCTAGATACGTGGTTAAAATAATTTGAGAAATTATTTATGCTAATTCTTCCGCTGCACGTAAAAATTTAAAATGTTACGAATTCGTATACATGTCAACATGCACCCGGTCCCAACAGTGGTATCAGAGCCGGTTAGTGTTCGACATAATCATATAATTGTTTTATGAAAAACTTTGTCATAATCTCAATTTTGGAAAAATTTTCAATTATGGAAATTTTCCAATTATTATAAGTTTTAGATTTAGGAATTTCAAAGTTTGGAAATCCTCATGAAATTTCGCAAACGTTTGAAATATCCTAGTTTCTAAAATTTTATGATAATTGTGAAAACTTCCCATCTTTGGAAACTTTCCAATTTTAGAAATTTTCTATTTTAGAAATTTTCTAATTTTGGAAATATGTAAGTTTTCTTTGTACCAGAAACTTACAATTATTCTGAAAACCTATTATGAAATCTCGCAATTTTGGGCACTTTCTTTCAAGAAAGTCTAGACAAATTTATGGACAATTAATTGACAATTAAATTTGAATTGGTTTTTAAATTGACAACAAAATTCTTTATTTTGGATTGAGCCTCGGGGAGCCGTCCAATTTAAAGTTAGTTGTTGTAATTTAATTTCCCAATTTTAAATGAAATTGTCATGTTTAATTTGGTTACGCTTCCGAAGCGGACCAAATTGGATTTACGACAAATTACTTTTCTTTGGGTATCTGAGCCTCGGGGAGCCACCTTAGAAAACGATTTGTTGTAATTAATTAAATCCATGAATAAAATATGATTTAAGAGGTGATGCTCTTACATATTGTTGTCTCCAAAATTAATTAGGAAAATGGTTTCCTATAGAGTTTCTTAAATGAGATTTTCATGAAAATAATATGTGGTTGAATTAAGGGAATTGTCTCTTAATTTAATAAGATTTGATTTAGAGAAATCAAAGTCTTAAACATATTATTTCCGAAATTGATTATGACAATTTAGGAAATTGTTTCCCAAAACAATTCCTTTAATAAAGTATGAAATTAGAATTAGGAAATTCGGTTCCTAATTCAATTCATGGGACTTGATAAATTAAGTCACATACATACTTTATTAAGGAAATCGTTAGTCATGACATAATTATATGTCATGAATGTGCTTAGAAAAGAAAGGATGAGACCCAAAACCCCTTACAAAATATTAAGGCCAACACCTTCTATTAATATGGTTAGAATCGGAGTTTTGTTTCTCGTTTGGGTTGATGGACACATCCATGCCCGGCTTGAACCTCAACATGTTCAAACCATGGAATTAGTTTACGAATAATATAGTTGGAGTCAGAGGTCAATCCTTAGTTTTGGTTGTTGGACACATCCAAGCCTGACTAAACGATTGAATGAGCTCCAACCATATTAAAACTATTTCTTGATTAATGGGTCAGCCTTAAGCTTGGAGCATCGATTTGTTGTGCCACAGCCAAGGTCGATGGAAAGAGAGGTGTAGTTGGGTGCTATGTATAATGTCGTATACTTGTTAATGAGTTAACAACCCAATGATTTATGCAAACATTCAATTAGTTGATAGCATAAAGTGATAGTTACATATATGTGATATGTAATCGGTATAATTACCTACCTTCATAGCTAAGAATAACTTGATGGCCACAGCCATGGTTGTTCTTATCTATGGTTGGATATCAACCTATTTGGAGATGTTCCTACAATCTCCCGAATTGATAAAAAGGGTTATTCAATTTGAAAAATAAATAGGATTTTTTAATTAATGTATATTGATACATTCTTTATCATTCTTCTCACATAAGCTCAATTTGTATTTCTAGGTTTATCACTCGATCATGTCTTCTCTAAACTTGCGTTCCATTTTGGACACCAATAAACTGACTGGGCCAAACTTCATGGACTGGCTTCGGAACCTGAGGATAGTCCTCAAGGCAGAGAAGCTTGCTTATGTCCTTGAAGATCAACCTCCCAACCGTCCTCCTGAAAATGCAACTCCAGACCAGTTTCCTGAGTTGCTCAACCTGCTGAAGACTGTAGAGCCTTCTGTGAAGCAGGATCAAAAGATGGTACTATTAGTTGGTTCCTCGAAGAAAGATTCTAAGAGGAAGGCCAAAGAACAGAATAAAGGGATGAAGAAAAAGGCCAAAAAGACTGAAAAGAAACCAAAAGGAACTTGCCATCATTGTGGCAAGGAAGGTCATTGGCGAAGAAACTGCAAGGTTTATCTTGAGTCCTTGAAGAAGAAGGCATTCGATGCCCCATCCTCTTCAGGTATCTTCGTTATTGAATGTCACTCTATTTCTCACATATATGTAATGACATACAGGGGCTAAGGAATAGAAGAAGACTCGTCAAAGGAGAAGCAAATTTGCGAGTTGGAAATGGAGCAAAGATTGCTGCTGTTGCCATCGGAACATATTTGCTAAAGCTCCCCACTGGACGTGTCTTAGAATTGGATAATTGTTATTTTGTTCCTTAGTTAATAAAGAACATTGTATCTATTTCATGTTTGAATGAAAAGGGTTATCATTTAACTTTTAGTAACAATTGTTGTTACATAACTTTAAATGGCGTTCTTTTTGGGAATGAAACTTTGTGCAATGGTATCTACACATTAGATTTATCCAATGACGTTTTCAATATCGAAGTTAGCAACAAACGTTCTCGAATAGATAATCGAATAGACTCCTACACTTGGCATTGCCGTCTTGGCCATGTAAGTAAGAAACACATGACCGAATTACACCGATGTGGAATTCTGGAATCATTTGAATCCGGTTCATTTGATACATGCGAATCATGCTTAAAAGGCAAGATGACCAAATTACCCTTTTCTGGAAAAGGTAATCCAGTGGGAGAATTGCTTGGTCTAATACATACTGATGTATGTGGACCAATGTCAACTCTTGCACAAGGAGGCTATAGCTACTTCATCACCTTTATCGATGATCACTCACGATTCGGGTATGTGTTCATGATGAAACACAAATCTGAAGCTTTTGAGAAATTCAAAGAGTTCAGAAATGAAGTAGAGAAACAGCTTGGCAAAAGTATTAAGATACTTCGATCCGATCGAGGTGGTGAATACTTAAGTCAAGAGTTTCAAGATTATCTTAGGGACAATGGGATATTGTCCCAATGGACTCCGCCATATACACCACAGCATAATGGTGTATCTGAGAGGCGCAACCGAACCTTAATGGACATGGTTAGGTCGATGATGAATCATGCAACTCTTCCAAAATCCTTTTGGGGCTATGCACTTAAGACAGCTGTTTACTTGCTAAACAGAGTCCCGACCAAGGTAGTCTCTACTACTCCATATGAGACATGGAATAGTAAGAAACCTCACTTAACTCACCTTAAGATATGGGGTTGCCCTGCTTATGTGAAGCGGACTGTATCAGACAAATTGGATGCTAAGTCTGATAAATGTCTATTTATTGGATACCCTAAGGAAACGAAGGGTTACCAATTCTATCATCCCTTGGAACAAAAGGTGTTTGTTTCAAGGCATGCTGTATTTCTGGAAAAAGAATTTTTTTTACAAGAAAACAGTGGGAGTGACATTGAACTTGATGAAGTTCAAGAAACTCCAATAGACATTACAGAGACACCTAGTCTAGACCTACAACCAATAACTCATAATGATGAGCTATCAGTTGAACCTAAAACAACACCACCTCTTCGTAGATCTGATAGGACACGCAATATTCCAGAGAGATACGGATTTCTCATAAGCGAATCGAATGACGTGTTACTCATAAGCGATGACGAACCTATCAGTTATGAAGATGTTCTGAAATGTTCAGAAAGGGACAAATGACTTGAAGCCATGAAGTCGGAAATGGATTCCATGTACGAAAATCAAGTATGGGACTTGGTTAACCCACCTGAAGGGATTAAACCCATAGGGTGCAAGTGGGTTTTCAAGAAGAAAACTGACATGGAAGGTAATGTTGTTACCTTTAAGGCTAGATTAGTGGCAAAAGGATATCGTCAGAAACAAGGAATTGATTGAGACGAAACCTATTCGCCAGTAGCTATGCTTAAATTCATTCGGATGCTCCTAGCCATAGCAGCTCATTATGATTATGAGATATGACAAATGGATGTGAAAATAGCTTTCCTTAATGGAAACCTGCTTGAGGATGTATACATGATACAACCTGAAGGTTTCACATCGGTTGATAAAACCAAAGTATGCAAGCTTCGACGATCCATATATGGACTGAAGCAAGCATCCAGGAGCTGGAACATCCGTTTTGATGAGACAATCAAAGAGTTTGATTTCTCACAAAATCCAGACGAACCTTGTGTGTACAAGAAGGTTAGTGGGAGTGCAGTCGTATTCCTAGTATTATATGTCGATGACATATTACTTATAGGAAATGATATATCAGTTTTACAGACAGTTAAAATTTGGTTGTCCAAAACTTTCTCCATGAACGACCTGGGAGAAGCAACCTATATCCTTGGGATTAGAATCTATAGAGATAGATCAAAACGGTTGCTTGGTCTTTCTCAGTCTACATATATAGACCGAGTGCTAAAAAGGTTTAGCATGTCGGAATCCAAGAAAGGTTACCTTCCCATCAGGCATGAGATCAACCTTTCAAAGTCTATGTGTTCGCGCACAGAAGACGAGAGGATTTGCATGAATAAGATTCCTTATGCATCCGCGATTGGATCTATCATGTATGCTATGTTATGTACTAGGCCCGATGTATCATATGCTCTGAGCGTCACGAGCAGATACCAGTCTGATCCAGGTATGGATCACTGGGCGGCTGTCAAGACAATCCTTAAGTACTTAAGAAGAACTAAGGATGTGTTCCTAATATATGGAGAAGGAGATATGGTAATACGTGGGTATACAGATGCCAGTTTCCAGACAGATAAGGATGACTCCAAATCTCAGTCTGGATACGTATTTACTTTGAATGGAGGTGCAATAAGTTGGAAGAGTTCCAAACAAGATACCGTAGCGGATTCTACCACGGAAGCAGTCTGGATCAAGAAGTTTGTCTCAAAACTTGGTGAGGTTCCAACCATTGATGAAGCAATACCGGTTTATTGCGACAACAATGGAGCTATTGCACAAGCAAAGGAACCAAGGTCTCATCAGCGATCCAAACACGTGCTTCGCCGCTATCATCTGATCAGAGAGATTATAAGTAGGAATGATATACAAATTGAGAAAATTCCCACTGAAAGGAATTTAGCGGATCCTTTAACTAAGGCCTTGCCTCAGAGCAAGTTTGAGGGTCATGTTAGAGCCTGTGGTATTGGATACCGTAGCGATTGACATTAGGCCATGTGGGAGTTTGTTAGTGATATGAGAAAAGTGAATGAGCCTCCTGCACTCCCTCAGAAGCACACAACCCCTCCTGTGGCTCAAAAGAGGAGGACTCGATCGACTTGACCTCCCCTTTGTTCCCCCAAGGACGAGGAGGACACCATTCCTCTTTCCAAACACTAAAGGAGGACGACATTGACTATCGTGGAGTCCGGAGGGGGGGGGGGAGACTAGGCCATCCCTTGGGAAGCCCACTACCTTCCCCCTTCACTAAGAACTCTCAGCCCGAAGGGCAAGAGGGTTCGATTTGAAGAACTAGAACTTACAAGCACCCATCTCCACCAAAAGGTACAGGCTTCGGAGAAGGTGGCAGTGCTTGGGCCCCAACCTATAGAGCTTAAGGAGTTGCCATGGGGGAGTCATCTTTCGGAGGAGGTATCCTCGAGCACAAGCGACGGCGCTCCAGGGCCCTCCATTATACCCTTCGAGGAGACTCACCTAGTGATTCTCCCCGCCCGCCGCTCTAATGCTACATCCAACATACCCTCTTCGAGGAGCCGAGAGGCAATGAAGGAGCAAGCTGAGGAGCATATCACCTCCCTCAGGGGTGTGACCTCAGTCGGGGTAATCAAGGCTGTACGAGTCTCTCATACAGCTATAATTCCATCTGTCTTTTCTTATTATCTCTACTTTTTAACTCATGTTGCTTCTTGTATTAGGCCACATCTGAATGTCTGCTCCTGGGTCGCTGATGGTTCCCAAGTAAGAGACCAAGGCACTGCTGCAGCAAGTGGCTGGTTTAGAGGCGGAGGTGCACTGGGCTCCAAGGGAAGGCCAGATGCAGGCCGAGGTTTCCCGAGACCTCCAGGCCAAGCTAGAACATTTGACAGGCATCCTCCTGGCTTTGGAATCCAACTTACACAGCGTCCGCTATCGGGAATGCCTTTTGTCCAAGAAAAATACATCTCTCTCGGCAGACATAGCGCAATTAGCACAGGAGAGGGAGCAGCTCCAGGCTTGGGAGGCCAAATTGAAGGAAGACATTCGTCTTCTTGAGTCGTCCAAGGAGGAGCTCAGTGGTCAGATTAAAAAGCAGACAACCAAGCTAGCCAAAAATGAAATGGAGCTACTGGCCACTGCCGCTTATATATTTGACCACCAGGAGAGCATCTCCCAGGCTGAATCTCGTCTGGCGACGGTCCGTGAACAACTTGAAGAAGCGTTCACTGGTCGAGATAGGATGATGACCGATATTCAAGAAATAAAATCTGATCGGGATCGGGTTCTCCAAAAATTAGAAGACTACAAGGCCGGTGAGGAATCCCGTCGATCTGAAGTAGAAATCGAGGTCAAGTCCAAGTTTCTCTAGTCTGAGGAGTTCGGTGACATTCTGGTCGACCAAGTACTGAAGTGGGTCAAGTAGGATTTCAACGGGGCTGTCAAGCAGATTGAGCGAGTTGGGGTCCTGAAGCTAGATGTCACTCTGGACTTCCTTAGTGTCAGCCGAGCTTGTGAGGAAATTCCCGCTGAAGAAAAAGAACTTTAAGGCCAACTGTCTTAGTCTTTGTTGTTTGCTTGTCAAGCCCTTATAATTGTAAAGTATGTACTCTTGTTTTTCTATCTTTATCAAATGAATATATTTCACTTTGCACCCCATATTTGCATTTCAACATTTATAATTCGTCTGAACATAACTTGTACTCTGTGTGTTGTTCTATCAATGCAACGCCAATATCTATCTCCTTCTGGCTGAGCACTGCTTCTATGCCACTTCTCGCTTGATACTTTAAGTAGTATCCTTGACACCACGAATTGGTAGGAAACTTGGCTGCCCCTGGCTGAGCATCCTTAGCATCTTGGCCAAGTCCACCCATCTTGTACATCCTCGGTACTACAAGATGACAAACACTCTGGCTTATACTGGCCGGTAATCCTCAGCGCCTCGGCCATGTCTACACATCTTGGACATCCTTGGTGCCTCAAGATTGTAGGAACTCGGTCTGCTCCCAGCAGGGCATTCTCAGCGCCTCGGTCAGGTCTACACATATTGGGTCTCCTCGACACCACAAGATGGTAGGAACTCGGGTTGCTCCCGGCTAGGCATCCTCAGTGCCTTGGCCAAGTCTACACATCTTGGGTATCCTCGGCACCACATGATGGTAGGAACTCAGGTTGCTCCCGGCCGGGAATCTTCAGCGCCTCAGCTAGGTCTACACATCTTGGGTCTCTTCGGCACCATAAGATGATAGAAACTTGAGATGGTCCTGGCCGGGCATCCTTAGCGCCTCGGCCAAGTCTACACATCTTGGACATCCTCGGTATCACAATATGGTAGGAACTCGGGCTGCTCCCGGCTGGACATCCTCAGCGCTTCGGCCAGGTCTACACATCTTGGGTATCTTCGTCACCACAAGATGGTAGGAACTCAGGCTGCTCTCGGTCGACATCCTCAGCGCCTCGGCTAGGTCTACACATCTTGGGCATTTTCTGCACCATAAGATAGTAGGAACTCAGACTGCTCCCGGCCGGGCATCCTTAGCGCTTCGGCCAGGTCTACACATTTTGGGCATCCTCGGTACCACAAGATGGTAGAAACTCGGGTTGCTCCCAGTCGGGCATCCTCAGCATCTTTGTTAGGTCTACACATCTTGGGCATCCTCAGTACCACAAGATGGTAAGAACTCAGGTGACATGTTCGGTTGGCGAACCACCTCTTTCCCATTGATTCAATTTACCAAGCCCTAAGAAAATACAAATATATTTATAGAAGCATTGATATTACATGACTAGATCATTGAGCGCGGTAAAGTTAGAGATGACTTGCATTTCATGGTTTCTCTAGCCTTTTGCCATCAGCATCTTGCAAATAATAACTACCACCCGCGAGTCTCTCGACAATCAGGTAAGGTCCACTTCATTGAGGTTCGAGCTTTCTGACATCACTGACCATGGATGACAGGTCACCGATGAGTAGCCTCAAGTGATGGTAAGGGACGAAACCCGTGCTTGCAAGGTTAACACAAGCGTAAAAAGGGGTACACCAGATGGAGTTCCGGCAGAGTCATCTCCGATGCTCAAGTCAAAAATCACTCAATGATGAAGGAGCAATGAAAATAAGTTGGTCAAGTTTACCCAAAAGTCGCCCTTTTTATCTAGGGATCTAAGCACCTTATATAGCTGCTACTCCCCTCTAGTGAGTGCTCGCACATTACGGTAACCGTCCCCCTACTCCTACGCCTCCTAATTTGTGATATGTCTGCCAACTAACTATTGCTTACTGGGGTCTTCTAGTAATGGCGGCCACACACTTTAACTCATGCATTGCCAATCATAACTGTCAGCTGACATTCTCATTCAAGGGAGGGGACGTTCGAAACGGTTGTCACCTATATTAAATATGCCATTATGGTTGTTAATAATAGGCTTCTGTTACTCGCACTCTTTCTTCCAAGTTGGTCTCGGGCTCTGCTCCCTGAGCGGGATTTGAGAACTCTCAGTGCCTGATAAGTCCTGAGCACACCTCTTCCGAGATGCTCTCGGAAGCTCCGACCTGAGCTGGGCTCAGGTTTTTTTTCCTGAACTGATCTTGAACACTTTTGACCTGAGTTTGCCTCGTGCAGCTATTGCCTGAGTTGTCCTCGGGCACTTTGCTCCGAGTGGACCTCGGGGGCATTCCCGAGTCCGAGTTGGCCTCGGGCGGCTATCGCCCGAGTTGTCCTCGGACGCTCTTCCCCGAGCTGATCTTGGAGACGTTCTCGAGCATTTTTCCTGACACATAGTCTTTTTTCACCACGTATTCAGCTGGTGCTATTCACCCTGATTACAAGTCTCCCCTTCTAGAACATAGCTGTTAAAGAAAATTATTATTATTTTGTTGGGAGGAACTTAGCTGCTGTTGCAAGCAGTTAATTTTGATTTTTCTTTTCTTTTAATATATATATATATATATATATATATATATATAAAAGAAAATATTAGCCTACGCATCCCATGGTACACACTTTAGCTTATGTTTGTGCACCAAATGTATTTTTTTTTTTAAAATTAAAGCTTAAAATTTAAAATTTAGGTTTTTTATTATAGTATTAAGCTATAGATGTTGAAAAAATAAAAAAAAATTACAGATTATGCTTATAAGGTGTGCACTATATATATATATAATTTTATGTATAAATATATTTACTATCTTTTAATTTTTTTCATTCATCCTTTCCCAAATCAAGTTACTTGTTATTATCTCTTTTTGGGTCTATTTCATCCTTTTTTTCTAAATTTTCAATTGAAATAGATCAAATTACAGTGGATCTTTTAGTTTTTTCCCAATTTTGAAAAAAATGCACCTTCTTAAAATTCACGTAATCACCATGATGTTCAATATTCTCATTGTTTCACTTCCACGCATTACTACAAAAATTTTCAAAAGTTTTATACCTTCTGCAATTTCCTCTAAATTTTTAAAATTTTCAAAACTTTCCATATATTCCACAATTTACTCCATACGTATAAATGAAGAAGATATATGATATGAGAGTGATATCCATAATAAGTAGTTGGTGATTTTTTAAAGATATATAAATTATTTAGTGAGAGGCCCATAAAAAAATTTTTTAGAGGTTTTTTTATAGTAGATAGAAGAGTGAGGTATTTTATTTTTATGTGGAATTTCAAAATTACAAAAAAAAAGTCACTGTTGAAAAAAATGAATAAGGAGATTTTTCCAACCTCGGACGATCGGTCCGGCCTCATGAAAGTTTTCCACCGGGCGCTAGGTAAATCGAGAAGCGCTCGCGGTGGACGGTCTAGAAGCCCAGCGTACTAAGATTCGCACCCCATTTGGAAGAAAAATTCCTACAAATACGCCATAGCTGAGGATCGAACCGTGCATGTTTAGGTTAACGTCTAGTCGCCCCTACACCATAGCCACGGAGACAAAAAAAAAAAAAAAACACAAGTCACTGTTGAGCTTCTTAATTGCATGGAGATGCCCTAAATGATTTATTTATTTAGTTTTGTTCATTCATAAATAATTAATAAATAAATTTTGTTAAATACCATAAATTAAAAATTCGGTCCCAGAAAATTTATGGAGACATTTAGGATTGGTTTCAGGACCTGGGGTAAGGATTGGGGGTTAAATCGCTTTAACCAAAGGTTTAAGAGTTTGGTTTTAACAAACAAAACTATAAAGGAGGAAAGGTTGATTAGGCAAACCTCACGGGAATTTTGTAAATTGGCAAGCCACTTAAATCCTTCTCTTCTTCTGGATTGATGGGAATAAACCCTTGTATGATTGAGGGTTTCCTACGCAATCACCGGTTGAATTTTAGAGACCTCTCTATGTCTACGGATTAAAAATTTAATCTGAATAGAGACCCGTCTCCCAAACGACCATCTCGTCGTCGTGTCAATTAATCCAAGTCACAACTTAGCCAAAACAAAGGTTAAGGGCTTGTAACTTTTCGGATTAATCAATTATGGAAAAGACGACGAATGGATTGTAGATTTTTGTGTTTATAATCGGGATTCATGACATAAATTAATTGACATATTAATTAACAAATAATTAATCCATGACAATTAATTAAACACATGCAATGATAGACAAAATCAAAGCAATAACATAGCAAAAGAAAGACGGAGCTAGGGAGAGGTATACCTCGCCGTTTACCTCGTAGTTTTCTACCTTATGACCCTCCCCTCCTGGACGTCGTGTGGGCGACGAGCTACTAAGACGCGGAGTCATCGAAGGCCTTGAATTAATCTCCTTTCATCAAACTTCTTCCAAGCACCAACACAAAACCTTAGAGAGATAGGGTTTCATTGCGCCGAGCACCTTCCCTCCTCTCCTCCTCACGCCGCCGGCCACCTCAAGCTCCAAGGTCCGGCCAACCACAAGGCAACACCGAGAGGAAGGCTAGGAAGATGAAGAAGAGGAAGAAGAAGTTGAGAGAACTCCTTCTTCTTCCCCAAGACCCACCGAAACGCTAGAACCTTCTCCTTCAATCTCGTCGGCACTCCTTGTTTGCCCGCAGCCAACTGCCTCTCTTCTCTGCTCCCTGCTTGCACACGCAGAAAAGAGGCTATGAAGGAGATAGGAGAAGTAACCAAGGAGAAGGAAGAAGAAGAACGTTCTCTTCCTTCGCCGTCGGCGTCGCTCAGCCAATAATTGCCGCCGCCAGCCACCTCTGGTCTTCTTCTTCTCCTCGCTGAGCTCTCCTAGGTCTGGTTGATACTTCATGCCATGAGGAGAATGCAATGGAGCTGTGAACCATGGAGGAGCACCTCCTTCTTCTTCCTCTATCGCCGGCGTAAGCACAACCCTAGGGGAGAGAAAAGGGTTTTTGGGGTTTTGATTAATTATGGATTAATCAGGGATTAATTTCTCTTAATCATGACTCCTATGGGATATTTATAGGGCTAAGCTAGGGACCATGATGAGGAGTTGGTTCTTGGCCCGCTAATGGATCCAAACCCGATCCATTAATGGAGATCCATTCCACTAAAGGATCCCATTGAACTTCCTCACCAACCCCCATATTTTCATATGAGCTCCACCTATTATGAGTCGGTCATCTCTCCGTGTTTAAGATATCGAATGCTCGATATTTAATTTAAATTACTAATAATTTTAATTAATTATCCTCTTGATCCTTGATTAGTACCACTAAACCTTTTCATCATGTTGGACCATGGTCTACTTGCAAGATTTGACATGATGATCCTTTTGAGCTCATCAATGGGACATCATCATCTCGACTCACTAGGACACGGATTCCCTCAATAATCAACGGTACACCATATAATTAATATTATTCCCAATTTACCGGGTCTATCGATTTAACAGAATAAATCTCACCCATTGATAAGTCAAAGAAATAATAATTAATTATACGTGCCCGTTATTATACCGGGATTAAGAGATCATACTCCATAATATATATCCGAGGTCTAATCCAATCTATGAAGTTAGTATAAAATTGGATGACCTCTCTTTTGGTCCTACTAAATGCACACAAAGTGCACTAGTGTAATTCTATGGTTAAGACAAACCACACCTAATTACACTACAATCATCCCGTTGTTTGTCCAACTCTATCTCGGTTGTGAGCCTCTTTCTTATACTTCTGCAAGGAACTTGATAACATGATCTTTTATGTGTCACTACGCACCATATTATCTACAATGCAAAGTATGAGACACTTTGTGCACATATAAATATGCACTGTGTAATTTTGTGATTCTCTTTTAAAATGTAAATGCATTTTAACCAAAAGCAAAGCTTTTAGTATACATCCTAACAATCTCCCACTTATACTCAAAGACTTTGCTGTTTTCAAAATGCCATACATCAGACCCCTAGATCCTTCACATGCCTAAAAGCTCTCGCTACGAAGGCCTTAGTGAAAAGATCTCCCTAGGTCATTCTCTGATGTAATCTAGGCAACAACAGCTATTCCTCACCAGGGTGGTACTTGTGCTCTATGTGTTTACTTTCCTTATGGACTCGTGATTCCTTCGTGTTTCCTACTGCACCACTTTAATCACAACAAAATGCAATAGCCTTGAGCAAACCAGGAATCACATCTAAGTCCATCTTGAGGTTCTTGGACCATGTAGCTTTCTTGGCTGCTACGTAGCCTGCCAAATATCCAGCCTCTATGGTAGAGTCCATCACGCAGTCGCTGTGCGACACTCTCCCATACAATGGTTGTACCTCCTAAAAGTAAATACAAAAACCCTGAGGAATACTTATATTTGCCCCTTATCTTGATTGGAATTCTGTATCCATATAACCCTCAGGAGACTGGTTTACCCGGTAAACTGACATATAGTCTTTAGTCCTTCTCAGGCACTAATACATGCTTTTACCGTAATCCAATTTCCTTATCCTGGGTTACTCCGATATCTGCCAACTATGCCCACGACATAATAGATATCTGGTCTCGTTTTTAGCATACATGACACTTCCTATAGCCAATGCTAAAGGAACCGCCATTACCTACTCTATCTCTTTTGATAATCTAAACATATCTCCTTAGATAGAGTAGCTCCAAAATTGAAAAATGCAAAACTTTTCTTGGAGGTATCCATACTAAAATGAGTTAGGACAGTGCCTTGAATGATGCTTGGGATAAGCACATCATCCTTGTCTGGAGATCCCTCAGATCTTTGATCCTCAAGGATGTGTCTTACTATTCCCAAGTCCTTCATGATTGTTTGGACAACCATACCCTTACGTTTGACAATATTCCGTCATTGTTACCAACCAACAAAATATTATCTACGTATAGTACAAGAATACCACCACGTATCTATCACATTACTTACATACACAAATCTCATCCGTCCTTTGAACAAATCCACATGACTGAATTTATCTCATCAAAGCAGATGTTCCTTGTCACAGGTCTAGGGATCCGGTTCATGTTCACCAAGGAGCCAGTCCATAGACTTTCCAAGAACATGAATCCTTTAGGTTGACTAACAATCCTCCCACTATGATAAGGTACCCCTTGTGTATCTTCTGTGACACGAGGTGCAGTGCCTTGTGGTATTCCCTCTTGTAGAGTTGGTACTAAGATTAGAATGTCCCCTTATTTAATTTACTCAGAATAACTCTACTCATGGGATTGTGGTTTTATTTCATAGTCCTTTTCCTAAGAATCAGACATTCGTACCAACGAATATCCTTTGATCCTTAGGACTATTAAACCACCTTTTGTTTCCTTAGGATAGCCTACGAACATATGCACTAGATTCCAACTTATCAGTGTCTCTCTTCAGCACATGTGCTGAACTACCCATAATCTGAACATGTCTTAGACTAAGCTTTCGCTTAGTCTACATTTCTATGGTTTTAAGAGACTACTGACCTAGATAGTATCAAGCACATACACCGTTGTATCCAGGGCATATCCCCATGAACAAATCTAGCTAATCTTAGAGTGGCTTATCATCTTCCTAACCATTACCTTAAGAGACCTTCTTCCTTCCATGTGCTGCATCGTTCTATTGGGGCACACCAGGTGCAGTGAATTGGGATCGAATCCCAATCATTGATAAGTAAGTCCTACAACTATCCCTAGAGGTACTTGCCATTACGATCTAATCGTAATGTCGCCATACTTTTACTCTGATGTTTCTCCGCATCAGACTTCAATGCTTTGATCTCATCAAAGTATTCAGTCTTGCAGTACATCAAGTAAATGTACTTTGACCTTTGAATAATTGTTTATGAAATAAACAAAGTCTTCAAGGCTACCTCTATTCTAGATAGACTAAGGTCCTATACTTATCAGGATGAACCAACTACTACATACTTTTAGCTCTATGCCCCATGGTTTAGAAAAAACCTCTTTGGTCTTGTTACCTTCCTAGTAAGAGTCAAAAATCTTAAGGAAGGCAAGTCTTCCACCACCAATGAACCCAAAAGCTCATTGGCTATCAACCTTTGAATTCCACTAAAGGTTAATAAGACCAAGCCTTTAGAGCTAAAATGTATGTTTGGTTCTAATTGGGAGGAACCTTTCTCTTACTTTGATTAGATGATAAGCTATCTAATTGCATCATGAGAGCTTTTGGTTTTAAGCTAATTGCCTATTTATGCGCTTTAATAGATAATCCTTCTATTCCACTTTTAACAAGTAAAAGCAATAGAATATCTTATTCCAGAAACTGAACAAAAGTTCTTTCCAAAAATTAAGTACATAAAGAGAATCTCTAAAAACCAAAACTATATCATCTTATGCTAAAGACATAAATAAATAAACTCCCACTACAAAAGTCATCTCCATAGCCTATCCATGTAGTCAGTAATCTCCTCCTCAGCTAGTCGTCGGGTTTCCTGGAACCCTTACATAAAAATACAGACATGATTAGTGGCATCTATATCTACACACCAGGTACCGGTAGATATCACCGCTAAACATGTTACAATGACAAAAGAAGAAATATACGTGAATTATTACCCTGACGGCGGGGACAGTCCGCCTTCCAATGTCCTGACTGCTTGCACACAGAGCACTTGCCTTTCGGCTTCTTCATGCATCTCTGAGGTCCCTGTAATCCTGCTATTTTCTTTACCCCAACATGTTTCTTCTTCTTCTTTCCTTTCGGTTTAGAAGTAGAAACCTCTTGAGCAATGAAAGTTTGCGAGCTCTGAAGAGAAAACGCCTCTGCCGTCTCGAGTTCTATCAGAAGCTCTGCCCACGAATATGAACGCTTGTCCATATTGTAGCTTAGGCGAAACTTCTCAAAACTCTTTGGTAGAGATTGGAGGATAAGATCGACCTGGGTTTCCCCATCGATTTGTGCTCCAAGGATTTCCATCTCTTTTAGCCAGGCCATCTTTTTGAGAACATATTCCCTTACGGGCATACCCTCAACTAAGATGGTTGTTGTCAAGTTCTTCATTACCTCCTGCCTAGCGGCCTGATTACTTTGCCTGAAGCGTTCGTCGAGTTTAGATGTTTTATCACTGGTAATGGAAGAAGCCTGATTTTGATGACACTCAGTTGTCTCGTTTGCTTCTAACCATTTCCTAAAATATTCAAACTCCTCTTCAGTATTAATTTCGCTAGGTTTTTCAGTACAGAACTCGACAAGATCACATTTGGGTTCCTCGGCAGTAGAGACAAAGTCCATATTTAATTCCCAATCCATATTGTTATTAGGGGCATTAATTTGGTTTTCTTTTTGAATTAGGTCAAGTGGGTCTAGATCCATTTTAAAACACCTGAGAATCACAACAATCACACACTTTAATTTTCGAAAATAAATTGACTCCTCAAAATAATAAATTTTTAAAAAAACAACCAACACCTCAAAACACCGAGAATTTCGCATGATACGATGGTGTGGACGTATACGAACTCTACATTTGTGAGAGGAGGTTTTACCCATTAATTTTACTATCTTGTCATCCTAACTTTCTGACCAGTAAACTTAATAGTTGGTCCTCTTCGACCCTACAAATAATAGCAGTGACTCCGATGGGGAGGATACTATTATTTGTATCTAAGTGTTTACCATTACACGACACTAAGAAAAATTATTTCCAATTATGTGTCTTCCGATGGGGAAGTACACACGCTCTTCAATAATTTCCTATAGTCTTTTCTGACCTAGTGATCCGCAGAACAAGCTCATCCGATGGGGAGGAAGACACTCAGAGCCGACGCGCAGACTTGTTCTCATCACTTATCATATTGTAATGGAGGCCACGGGACCCTTAGGGTCCCTCTCCCACTTAGTTATTTACGTTGAGGTTTTTCACATGTACACACACATGACAAGCACATAAACTAATATAATAAACAAGGAAAAATCCTAGATTTTTTCAACTATTATGACCTTGGTCTCCAATGCGCCTCCAGTCGTGTCGCCACCTCGTCCACTCCATCCTTTCCATGCGCAAGCCACCATGAAGGAGTCTTCGAGCCGAGATGACTAGCTTACTTATTTACATCCATTGATCCTATACTCCACAAAGGAGTGTACATGTTGTCTAGATCAAAAGTAAATAAAAGCTTGGCTAAACAGGTGCCATATTTTACAAAAATTAAATACCTAATTTAGCTTCGTCAACCCCGAGGATTCAATTAATTACACAACACACAATCAATCACATATAATAACCATTAATGCCATAATAGTTGGAATCTAGTGTCTGCAACAAAAAGTTAGCCTACGCACATCCAATTATTGTCCAGCAAAAATAAAATACATGATAATGTGTAAAAAAATAACCGAATTCTAAACACACAAAACCGGAAACCTTGCTCTGATACCAATTGATGGGAATAAACCCTTGTATGGTTGAGGGTTTCCTACGCAATCACGGGGTTGAACCTGAGAAACCTCTCTATGTCTATGGATTAAAAATTTAATCTGAATAGAGACCCGCCTCCCAAACGACCGTCTCGTCATCGTGTCAATTAATCCAAGTCACAACTTAGCCAAAACAAAGGTTAAGGCCTTGTAACTTTCCGGATTAATCAATTGTGGAAAAGACGACGAATGGATCGTCGATTTTTGTGTTTAAAATCGGGGTTCATGACATAAATTAATTGACATATTAATTAACAAATAATTAATCCATGGCAATTAATTAAACACATGCAATGATAGACAAAATCAAAGCAAAAACATAGCAAAAGAAAGACGGAGCTAGGGAGAGGTATACCTCGCCGTTTACCTCGCAATTTTCTACCTTCCTGGACGTCGTGTGGGCGATGAGCTACCAAGACGCGGAGTCACTGAAGGCCTTGAATTAATCTCCTTTCATCAAACTTCTTCCAAGCACCAACACAAAACCCTAGAGAGATAGGGTTTCTTTACGCCGAGCACCTTCCCTCCTCTCCTCCTCACGCCGCCGACCACCTCAAGCTCCAAGGTCCAGCCAGCCACAAGGCAACACCGAGAGGAAGGCTAGGAAGATGAAGAAGAGGAAGAAGAAGCTGAGAGAACTCCTTCTTCTTCCCCAAGACACACCAAAACCCTAGAACCTTCTCCTTCAATCTCGCCGGTGCCAAACAAGGAAAACTCCTTGTTTTCCCGCAGCCAACTGCCTCTCTTCTCTGCTCTCTGCTTGCACATGCAAAAAAGAGGCTGTGAAGGAGATAGGAGAAGTAACCAAGGAGAAGGAAGAAGAAGAACGCAAGTTCTTCTTCTCTTCCTCCACCGCCGGCGCCGCTCAACCAATAACTGCCGCCGCTAGCCACCTCTAGTCTTCTTCTTCTCCTCGCTGAGATCTCGTAGGTCTGGTTGATACTTCATGCCAAGAGGAGAATGCAATGGAGCTATGAACCGTGGAGGAGCACCTCCTTCTTCTTCCTCTATCGCCGGCGTAAGCACAACCCTAGGGGAGTGAAAAGGGTTTTTGGGGTTTTGATTAATTATGGATTAATCAGGGATTAATTTCTCTTAATCATGACTCCTATGGGATATTTATAGGGCTAAGGTAGGGACCATGAGGAGGAGTTGGTTCTTGGCCCGCTAATGGATCCAAACCCGATCCATTAATGGAGATCTATTCCACTAAAGGATCCCATTGAACTTCCTCACCAACCCCCATATTTTCATATGGGCTCCACCTATTATGAGTCGTCCATCTCTCTGTGTTTAAGATATCGAATGCCCATTAATTAATTTAAATTACTGATAATTTTAATTAATTATCCTCTTGATCCTTGATTAGTACCACTAAACCTTTTCATCATGTCGGACCATGGTCCACTTGCAAGATTTGACATGATGATCCTTTTGAGCTCATCAAGGGGACATCATCATCCCGACTCACCAGGACATGGATTCCCTCAATAATCAATGGTACACTATATAATTAATATTATTTCTCAATTTACCGGGTCTATCGATTTAACAGAATAAATCTCACCCATTGGTAAGTCAAAGAAACAATAATTAATTATACGTGCCCGTTATTATACCGGGATTAAGAGATTGTACTCCATAATATATATCCAAGGTATAATCCAATTTATGAAGTCAGTATAAAATTGAATGACCTCTCTTTTGGTCATACTCAATGCACACAAAGTGCACTAGTGTAATTCTATGGTTAAGACAAACCACACCTAATTACACTACAACCGTCCCGATGGTTTGTCCAACTTCATCTCGGTTGTGAGCCTCTTTCTTATACTTCTGCAAGGAACTTGATAATATGATCTTCTGTGTGTCACCACACACCATATTATCTACAATGTAAAGTATGAGACACTTTGTGCACATATAAATATGCACTATGTGATTTTGCGTTCTCTTTTAAAATGTAAATGTATTTTAACCAAGAGCAAATCTTTTAGTATACATCCTAACATGGATTGCATCGCCGAACCAAACTCCTCCCCTCTTCCTCGATCGGACACTTTCCCTCTGATCTGTTGCTGCGATCTCAGCGCACCGACTTCTTCTTCTTCTTCGATCTCATTGACTCTAACCTGTGCTCTCCTTCTCCACATGATTGTTTGCGGCCATGGGCAGGTATCCCATGTCTCTTCTCGTTGGTTTTGCGTTTCCTTATTCCGATCGCCGAAAGGGGGGTCTCACCAAACCCAATTTACCCAATCTTGATAGCCGATCCACAACTGTGGTGAGTTCCCACATCAACGCACGAGCGCCGCCTCCGTGTTTCACCTTGCCTCTCCCACACATGTCGCTCTAGCTTTAACTGGCTGGGGAATTAGATCTCAAGGTTGAGGATGATCTTTGACGAGGTAACATATTACTGAGCTCCATGCTTGGATTCGAATTGAGCCTAGCGAAGCTTCTTCCTCACTGTCAGCTTGATCAGATCTGCGCAGTGGAGCACTGTTTCCTGCGCATTTTTAGGTGAGTGGTTGTACAACTAAGATTTCAATTGGTGGAAGCTTTCTTTGATACTCTGATCAGATTTAGGATTGGTTGTAGAGCAAATCTGTTGTGAATTGGAATTCTGTTCTAAGTTGTTCTGATCGAGTAAGGCTTTGAAGTGTATCAC